>KN494829.1:0-12808 GCA_000787155.1 Scartelaos histophorus | reverse complement strand
ATGGTATATGTTGCAAAGTTTAGTTTATTTATGCAGATTTTAATCTTCAAAACTGAAGTACGAACCAAACCGAGATTTTTGTACCGTTACACCCCTAGAAATAACACATCTGCAACTGAGCAAACTCAAGACAAAACCACATGGAGCATTCAAGGCAAAACATTAACATCACCACGACAACAAGCAAGAGACTTCTCCAGCAGAAAAGTTACACAGTGCACCTTTAAAAACTACAGCCTTAAAGGTGCACTATGTAACTTTTTGGTTGGGGGTCCATCACCTGCTTGTTTCTATTGAAATGTCTAGAATGTTCCATTAAACAGCTCTACTTCACATTTGTTCAGTTCCAGGTGGTTTTATAGCTCAAAACACTTCTGACTTCAGGATTCTGACTGTGAGCGGGGTCGCCTCTCCACAGATCTGACCGGTAACTTGGTCCAGTTTGGTCTTCATGAAGATAAAAAGGTTTAATGCCATCACCGCAAAAAAGCTTGGCCAAAATGTAAGATCTAAACACTTAAATCTATCAGAAAATGACTTAAAAGCAGTAAAATGATCTGTCCATGTACAATTATCTTAAAATAAACTCCGTCTAGACTAGAATGATTCGGTCTCTGAACAAGTTTTGAGAAGTGTTAGAATCATGTCAGATCAAAGAAATTACCAGTGTTGTTGCTGCAAAATGCAACCACCCAAACTAAAAAGTAGTAAAAGTAAAAAAGCATGCAGGGAAATCAATGAAAAATACAAAAAATGGCCAAAAAAACCCCTTGGCCAAAATGTAAGATGTAACACTTTAATCTATGAGAAAATGACTTAAAACAAGTGAAATTAAGTGTCCATGCACAATTATCTTAACATAATCTCCCTCTAGACTACAATGAATTAGTCTCAGAACTCATAAGTAGAGAATAAATCTAAAAACAAGATGAAGAACCTGTTTTAAAATCAGAGAAATTGATATTGTGAAACATCCCAGACAAAACAAAGTAATAATAACATCTCCATGGAGAAAAGTGCCTGATGGAACCTCCAGAGGAAAAATTACACGATGCACTTTTAACTAAACTGCATCTAAACATCAGAACATCAGATCAGTGCTGCAGGGCGAATCGTGGACAGTCCAAATAAAGTGTGTCATTCATGGTTGGTTCCCAGACGAGGAGCCCAGACGTGTCCGGAGACGGTTGGTCCGGGCGGGCGAGAGGGCGCGCCGGCCCAGACACAAAGGCCAAAGATCTGTGTCTGTGGGAGAAGAAACCAAACAGAGAAGGCTCCCAGGGACACGGCCTCAGAGCGGTGATTTCCTGAATGACACCACACAGTAAAGACATTATGGCCCGTTCTGCTGTGAGCTTTCATGTGAGGAAACGCTTTTTGTGAATGACTCATCGCGCTGTTTGAGTATTTCTAGAAAAACAAAAAAAGGATTCTCGTGAACTTTGAGTCAATTTAGAGCGTTCTTACCTCAGCGCAAACATGTCTGGTGTTGGGTTTTGTTTCATTTGCACATGTTTGGGTAACTCTATTATTAGTTTTCAAGTTTATAGCTCATTTTATTGGAATAAAATGGAAATTCAGTCTAAATCTGCAGGGGTTTTCTGTCAAACGTGTGAATGAAACGAAACACAACTCCAGATCTGTTTGTGATGAGGAAACTGCATCAGAAAACAGCATAAAATCAGCCTTTTAAAGATGCATTCGGTAGTTTTTTGGTTTGGGGACCTGTCATCTGCTTGTTTCTATTGCTCTGCCTGGAATGTTCCGCAGTGTGACATTAAACAGCTCTACTATTCAATTATAGGTGGTTTTATAGCCCAAAAATACTGAGAAAACCACTGCCTGGAACCCAGAAGACACATTTTTTCAATACTTTCTGAAGATGTGAGTCTGGTCACTGGTGAATCTCACAGTTTTCAGATGGGCGGGGCTGACAGATGGATCAGCCAATCAGGGGCACACTTGAACTGTCTGAACTGGGAAAAATTAAAAGAAAAAAAAAGACTCTATTCATGCTTTCGTCAAAAACCAGAAAGATGTTTGACTCCAGGCTCTACGACTGTGAAGTAAATGTGTTCAGAGGTAAAATGAAGCCTGCAGACGTCCGTGGTGTTTGGAATCATCTGGAATTAGGTGGTTTAGTCTTAGTTTAGTCCTGGTTTAGCTCAAATTGGTCAGAATCAGGACATAAAACTGGACAAATCTTTGGTTTTGTATAAATCTGTAGGGACTGGGGACACAGAGCTCAAACTGGGACTGTCCCGGGTCAAGATGGACGTCTGGACATTTTATTCATATTTCAAAAGATCCAAACAAAAGTAAAGATGATTTGGATTATTTACGCTTTGGTATTTCATCTTAAAATGTTACTTGTAAAGAAAGTATTGGCAAAAGCGTTGTTTATTGTGAACTGTCCAGAAAAGAGTTTGATCACAGAAGCTCCTGAACAAACATTTAACAGTAAAAAGCGAAACCAGAACCTGCAGGAGCTGTTCTGTACAAGAAAAAATGAGAAGAAAAAGAGTCAACGGCACAAACTCCAACAAATGACGCCTTCATTTACATAAAGTTAATGTTGCTTTTGGGGCAGATATTGTTATGAGATAAATTAATTAAAAACCCTGTAATTATTTTTGATTCATTTTTAAATCAAGTCTCACCCTTAATAAAAATAAAAGGTTGTTATTAAAGAATTATTACAAAATGCAAAAGGCAAAAAGTCTAATGATTGGTTTTTATTCTAATCTGTCATAAAAACAATAATTATCTATCATCCTCTTTGTGCAGGTCAAGAATAATAATGAATTTCATGTGTGTTCCAGTTCCAGGGTTTGGAGCTTTTAAAGAGCCTCATATTTTACTGCCAAAGCCTCCTGCAGAATGAGGTCAGAGCAAACCCGGCCAACACAGACTATTAGCACATTAGCTTTAGCCGCTTAAGTATAACCTAATGTAGAGGAAATAATAATAATACAGAGAGTCTGGCACCTGAAGACCAACAAACTGCAACAAGGACCTCATAAAAACCCAAATCATAACCGAGCAAGAGTGAAACATAAATATTCAAAGCGTTTAATATTGTGAAAACTTCCTCACATTAAAAAGCGACTAAAGGAAAGTGTCTAAAAACGATTAAACTAAATGGACTAATTTGTTCTCATTAATTCTCTGAAGTTGTATTTGGAGCGAGGCCTGGTTTAGTCCTGATTTATTCTTGGTTTAGTTCTCATTCAGTCTTAATTTAGTCCTGGTTTATTTCTGGTTTAGTCCTGGTGCAGTCCAAGTTTAGTCCTGGTTTATATGTGGTTTAGTCCTGGTTTAGTCATAATTTAGTCCTGATCCAGACCTGGTTTAGTCCTGAGTTTGACTTGGTTTTGCCCTGGTTTATACCTGGTTTAGTCCTAGTTTAGTCCTGCTTTAGTCCTGAATAAATTCTGATTTAGTCCTGGTTCACTCCTGGTTTAGTCCTGATACAGTCCTGGTTTGGTCCTGATTACATTCTGATTTAGACCTAGTTTAGTTCTGGTTTAGTCCTAATTTAGTCCTAATACAGTCCTGGTTTGGTCCTTCAGTTGCGGTTTAGTCCTGGTTTAGTCTTAACCAGGACTGAGTCAGAATCGAATTAAGTCCTAATTTAGTCATGGTTCAGCCCCGGTTTAGTGCTGGTTCAGTCCTGGTTTAGTCCTTCTTCAGTTGTGGTTTAGTCCTTGTTTAGTCTTGATTAGATTCTGATTTAGTCCTAGTTTAGTCCTGGTTTAGTCCTGTTCAGTCCTGGTTTAGTCCTTCAGTTGTGATTTAATCCTGGTTTAGTCTTGATTAGATTCTGATTCAGTCCTGGTTTAGTCCTAATTTAGTCCTGGTTAAGTCTTGGTTTAGTCCTGATTTAGCCCTAGATTATTTAGAGATGTTATTTCTTTGTCTGGAATGTCCCACAGTGCAGCATTAAACCTTTCTATCTTCATGGAGACCAAACAAGACCAAGTTCCAGGTCAGATCTGTGGAGAGGCGACCCCGCTCACAGTCAGAATGTCTGTTTATCTTGGTATTTTTGAGCTATAAAACCTTCTGTGATTAAATAAATATAAATTAAAGTCACACTGTGGAACATTTCAGGCAGAGTGAAGAATATTTACAGAAAAACAAATAAAGAAGAACGTCTGAATCATGTGGGAAGGTTCGATGAGGCTGAACATGAGGCTCGGAGTTACAGATCTTTATAGGAAATCCATATAATCTATACAGGCCCATATAGAATCAGGATATAAACTCGGGACATGTGCAGGATCCGGATTCAAACACGGAACATGGAAAAGTTCTGACGCGGTTTGGATTTTAGAGTTTTACATTTATTTATCACTGACGCCCGAGAGAAGAGAAGGAACTGAGTCCAAAAAGAATAAAACTGCAAAGATGAACCAAGAAGAGAGAGAGAGAGATGAGAGGGAGGAGGAGAGAGAGGAGGAAGAGAGAGGACAGAGAGAATAGAGAGAGGGAGGAGAGAGGGGAGTAGAGAGAGAGGAGAGAAGTGAGAGAAAGAGGAGAAAGAAAGAGAGGGAGGAGAGAGGGGAGGAGAGAAAGAAAGAGGAGAAAGAGAGAGGAGAGAAGAGAGGGAGGAGGAGAAAGAGGAGAAAGAGGGAGGAGAAAGAGAGGAGAGAGAGACAGAGGAGAGAGAAAGGGAGGAGGAAGAGAGAGAGAAAGAGGAGAAAGAGAGAGATGAGAAGAGAGGGGAGGAGAGAGGGAAGAGGAAGAGGAGAGGAGAGAGAAAGAGGAGAAAGAGAGAGAGGAGAGAAGTGAGGGAGGAGGAGGAGGAGAGGAGAAAGAGAGAGAGGAGAGAAGAGAGAGGATGAGGAGAAAGAAGAAAGACAGAGGGAGAGAGAGAGAGAAAAAGGGAGAGACAGAAAGAGAGGGAGACACAGAGACAGAGAGGGGGGAGAAAGAGAAAGAGGGAGGAAAGGGAGAGAGAAAGAGAGACACAGAAAGAAAAAGATGAGGAGGACAGAGAACTAGACAGAAAAAGGAGAGGAGAGAGAAAAAGAGACATGGAGAAGAGAGAAACAAAGAGAGAGAGGAAGAGAGAAGGGGAGAGAGGAAAGGGAGAGAGAGAAAAAGAGAGGGACAGAGAGGAGGTGAGAAAGAAAAGATGAAAAAAGAGGAAGGAGAGTGACTGAGATAGGGAGGAGAGAGAGAGTGAAAGAAAGAGAAGAGGGATTTTTTTTTTTATTTTGCTACTTTGTCTGTTAGTAAATCCCTTTTCCCATTACGGATGTTGCTTTTGTAACTGCAAGCCTCACTGAGCTTCATTTGACTGAACGCTGTGGGTGAAGTCACGCTCCCTTAGCCCATGTTTTTATACATTCAGATCATCTTGTCCATTTTTACTGGACAAGTTCTCTTCAAATAAACTCCCTCTAGACTAGAATGAATCAGTCTCTGGTGAGTGTTCATGGCCTGAGAAGTTCTCAGATGTCATATTCTAAATGAAATGCTTTAAATTCTGCTAAATTCTAGATAAACAGACTTTAAACCAGTTCATGATGAGTGTGAATGTTCAGATAAATTGTCAGATGGTAAATTCTAGATATTTGTCCTTAAATCAGTCTGACATGAGAGTCGTTCGTCGTCAGTCTGTATCAAATCTGTATCACTGAATCTAAAAACAAGTGAAGTGTTGCAGGGAAAACTATGGGAAATGGACTGGAGCTTTTAGCCATTTATTCATTTATAAATTTAAGTTTTTCTGACGAGTTGAGTCATGAAAAAAAAAAAAAGGTGACAGTTTTTAAGATTCTATAACCAATTCAGAACGAGTAAGTAGAGAATAAATCTGAAAACAACATGAAGAACCTGAGAGAAGTTTGAAAATCTTGGTGAAATCAGAGAAATCTGCAGTGCACAGGTGGAGTAAAATTGTCAGTGGACCAATTTACAACTAAAGAAGTTTGTGTTTTTAAATATTTCCGCTGCTCATCCAACAGCGTCTTCAGTTCTAACAGAGTCTGAAACACTTGAGCATCATGGAGGACTCCAGCCTCCCAGCACTTGGACTCTACAGCTGTTCCATCAGGCAGAAGACTGCGCCACCTACAGGCCACGACCACCAGATTTCAGAACAGTTCTACCCTGATGCCGTTGGGCAGATCAACCCAGACATGAATGCACCTTCTGAAGAGCACGGACCTGGAAAGCACTTTAGGAAATGAGAATGAGCGAGGGGTTGTTTTCATAAAGACTGTTTTAAGAACTGTATTTGACATATGATTATTTATTTTCATTAGTGTTTGTGCTGCTGTTGACCTGGACCTGGGTGCAGTGTTTCATTTCTGTGTATTTGTTTATACTGAAATGACAAATAAATTCTGATTCTGAGTCATGAAAACAAGAAAACATAATTAACTTCATAGTTTCTCAAAAATTTGTTTCAGATTAACTATTTCATTTGTCTTCAATAAGAAAATGACCAATTGGAAAACAATATAATAGTTGTTGACAAATAATAACCAAAAATATGAATATTTAGTGAGTTTTGCAAAGTCTCTTTTGTTATTGAGACAAAATAGTTTCAGCTGTTTGGAAAACATTAAACTTGAACTTTTATGAATAGCAACAATAGTTCAATTTTAGCATTAAAGATCTGGTTTGGATAAAAAGATCTTGCATAAACTGGAGGATTAACAATTATAGAAACATAAAAAGATATTTTGATCAACAGAAACGCTGTTAAAGTCTGGCAGCAGAGGAAACGTCTCATACTGGGGGTGGAGTTCTAATACATTTGTTCAGCTTTGCAACTCATGACCACAGATTAAAATCAAAACCGCGTCTGAAGTTTCACTACATGCACATTAAAGAGCCCATATGACACAATCCTCAGATCTGTTCTGATGTCGTTCCTTCATCACAAACAGACCTGCAGTTGTGTTTCGTTTCATTCACACATGTTTAACACACAAACCCTGCACATTGAGCCTGAGTTCTCACAGCTCCATCTGGTTTTAGGCCTGATGTGGAGCAGAAAAGGTGGAGATGGATCTTCAGAGGGCCACTGCAGCAAATCATCTCAGAGAAAACACTCTGTTCCACCTTGTAATGCCATGTGGTAATACAACAAGAGTCCCAATGTGTTTTTGAACTCCACACATCTTGTTAAGAATTTGGATCATTTTAGTCCTGGAATCGCCAATTTTTACTGGAATAAAGGTAAAAACAAGCTTTGAAGATGTAGACAGACTAATATTACTCAACAAAACACAATTCCAGGTCTGTTTTTGAGGAGGAAACAGGATTCTAATGATTTAAAAGCTCACAAGAGTCTATTCTATATTTTGCATGTTTTATTTCTATATTTTAGACAGAACCTTTGCAGTCACTATAGGCAATTTTACCTCCTCCTCTGCCCCTATTGCCTGTGGTGTGCTGCAAGGTTCTAGTTTAGGTCCCATTTTATTTTCTATTTACATGTTCCCCTTAGGACACGTTACAGCCACCATAACGTGTCCTTCCACTGCTCAGATCTACCTCCCGCTGAGATCAAACCACCCGGGGAGCCCGGCTGCTGTGTTCCTCTTCCAACATCACCGACATCACCCCCGCTGTCAGAAACCTCGGTGTTATTTTTGACTCTAACCTCAACTTCCACCTTCATGTCAGAAAAGTCGCTCAGTCCTGTTTTCTCCACCTCCGCGATCAGCAAAATCAAATCTCAGATCAGATCTCGACCTAATCTCGAAAAATCTCATCTTCTCCCGTCTGAATCACAGCAGCTCCCTCCTCTCCGGCCTCGACACCAAATCATCTCCTGCCTCCAGCTGGTTCAGACGTGGCAGCTTCTCGAGGTTTTGAACATCAACATATTCCCCCTGTTTTAGCTTCGCTTCACTGGCTCCTGTGTGTTTTTGAAGTGATTTTAAGATACTGATCACGTTTAAAGCTTGTTTAGGTCTTGCTCCAAGTTATTTCAGATCTTTTAACCCCGTATGAGCTGCAGCCATAGATCCTCAGGTCCATGTGGCTGATCCAAAGTCCAGATTCTCGACTCAGTGATGGAGCCTTTTCAGTCCGGGCTCCTCGGCTTTGGAAGGACCTGAGAAGATGAGGCTGCACCATCAGAATCATCTTTTAAATCTCTTAAATCTCTCTTCCTTTAATTGCTTTTAGCTTCATTTTATTCCTTAATTCTTTCTTTTATTCAGTTTATTTATCTATTGTCTGTGATGTGTTTATGTGGATCTCCTTTTGCTTCAATCATCTACCACTTCCTTCCTCGTGTACGGCCTCGTTGGACCTCGTTTCACATGGATTCAGACTGTTTTTGTCACTTGTTTTTGAATCAAAGTTGCATTTCTAAAAGGGGCTAATTATGTAGGATGTGCATCTGCTCGTCTAAACACACGTCCACACTCACAGCCGTGTCTCCAAACCAGAGCTGCAAAACTCTCACAATATTTCAGAGTCGTGTGGTTTTGCTGGTCACATTTTACAGTCATTTCTGTGTGACCTCCAGCCTCTCCTTTCCTCCTCTCGCATCGTCTTTCCTCGTCTCCCTCGTTTCTCATGAGCTTCTCGGGTTGTGTTCATCACGGGTTCCACAACGGGGTTATTAAGAGAGTCTAGACTGGAGCAGAGGAGGAGCAGAAGAGAAGAAGAGGAAGAGAGGAGATAATGGAGGAGCAGAGGAGAAGAAGAGGAACAGAGGAGATAATGGAGGAGCAGAGGAGAAGAGCAGCAGATGAGATAGTGGAGGTGCAGAGAAAAAGAAGAGGAGCAGAGGAGATAGTGGAAGAGAAGAAGAGGAGAATAGCAGCAGCAGCAGAAGAGGAGAAGAGCAGCAGCAGCAGAAGAAGAGAAGAGCAGCAGCAGAAGAAGAAGAGAAAAGCAGCAGCAGAATAAGAAGACAAGAGCAGCAGCAGAATAAGAAGACAAGAGCAGCAGCAGAATAAGAAGAGAAGAGCAGCAGCAGAAGAAGAGGAGCAGAACAGGGAGAGTTCTGGTGGTTTGTGTGGGATTCTTCTGCATGTGTCATTACGTGTGTCTAATGCTCGGCTCACTCCCCCTCGTCTCATCTGTGTTTACACGAGCGACCGGCCACGAACCCGAACACGAGCATCACACTCATCTACACACCAAGAGCATCACACTCATCCACACACCAAGAGCATCACACTCATCCACACGCCCGGAGCGTCACACTCATCCAGCATTAGACAGAAACTACATAGACCACAATCCATGTAAATTCAGCAAAGTGAAGAAAGAGTTATAATGAGTTATTAATGAATTCTAAAGCGTTATTAATCCTCTGTGTATTCTGGTGGAGGCTCCTCCTTCTCGTCTCCATGGAGATATCACTGCTGTACCTGGAATATCCCACAGTCTGGCACTGACTTTAAACATGGAGGTTTAAAGTGTAAACCTGTAAATTTTACTGCTGTAATATAAGGTACGAATGACTCAGTATTAAGTAAAATGTACTTACACATGACTTACACAGTCATGAATTTACTCAGTAACTCTTTTTTTTTTTAATTAAGTTTTTAGTATTTACTGATGTAGAATAGATTTTATGTTTGACACTTGATATGAATCTGTAGCATTAAGTTACATTCCTCTTTAATATTATACAAACGCAACCACTTTTCTTGCCTATATACTATGTCTCTATGGAACCACATGTTTAATGCCACACTGTGCAACATTCTGAGTGAAGCTTTAACACCTCCACACTGACAGGCAGGTGTGACCCCTGCAGAACAGTTACACAACTTTTGGAAATATGACGATAATGAGTTTACATAATATGGCTCATTGGGCTTTTTTAAAAAAAATCAACAAACAAAAAGTCATGTACAAAATAAAAAATGTCAATGTTTAATTCTAATGTTTCTAACAGAATGTTCCTGATGGTCCAGTGTGTTTGACCTGCTTAAAATGTTAAAGTGCAGCAGGTTTTTGTGCTTAAAGCTGTTTTTATGCATCATTAAAGACAGGACTTCAGTGTGTTTGAGCGTGTGTTTGAATGTGTGTTTGAGTGTGTGTTCAGTGTGTGTTCAGAGTGTGTTCACTGTGCGTTTCTGCTTCACACGCTCACATTATTTGGTCTAATTCGCCCCTGAGGACTCTGCTCCGCTGCTCCTTCAGCTCAGAGACTCTGAAATCACTAAAGTGCAGCTTGTTAGCACCTCATCTCCTGCACATTTATGGAGGGGGCACGAGGCCCATGGCTCCTCTGGGCACCGAGTCCTCCGCCTGAACCCTGGGCCCTCTTTATTTGCCCCCCCGCAGGGTGAGGGAGGGGCAGTTTAAGTATAGCCTCGGTGCACGTGAGCACACACAGGCTCCATAATCATGTGTGTGCACAGAGGAACCAGACACTTCCTTGGGATTTTTAGTTTTACTTCAAACAGTGTGAGGGTGAGGAAGAAGGTGAGGAGAGGGTGAGGAGAGGGTGAAGAGAGGGTGAGGTGGAGGCGAGGAGAGGGTGAGGAGAGGGTGAGGTGGAGGTGAGGAAAGGTTGAGGTGAGAGTGAGGAGAGGGTGAGGAGAGGAGAGGGTGAGGAGGGGGTGAGGTGGAGGTGAGGAGAGGTGGAGGTGAAGGTGAGGAGAGGAGAGGGTGAGAAGGGGGTGAGGTAAATCAGTAAATTTCATTGTTCTGACGCTGCTCAAACGGGGAAGAGTTTCTGTTCTGACTAAACAATAAAAAAGTTTATAATGTCATTTAAAAAACACCCCTAAAATAAAAGTCTTGCAGCTTTAGTCCAGGCATGAGCTAAAATGATTAAACGTGTTCATTTTGTGATTCCGAATGAGCTTAAACCTTGTGTGTCCCGGAACTGGACTATGCCCAGATCCGGTTTAGACCCAGTACCCGCTGTATTACAACAATAATCTGCAGTTGGACAATATTAATTTGTGTTTCCCTTCATTTGTATCAGACAGTTGTGGCCGAGAGACACAGTGAAGCATCTGAAACAGCAAATTCTGTGGAAAGTTCCAGGCAAAAAACATCACAGAATCCTACACCAGCTCCATCACCTCCACACTCGACTATAACGGCCTCCTCCACACACGTCCTCCACCCTCCTTCAAAAACTGTCACTGTCACTGTCCTTGTGTTCCTTTTGTGTTCCTTTTGTGTTCCTTTTGTGTTCCTTTTGTGTTCCTTTTGTGTTCCTTTTGTGTTCATTTTGTGTTAGTGCGCTCACTTCCTCCAAACTCGTCTCCTGATTCTAACCACAGACTCAGCTCCAAATTATCGTCTGCTGCACACGACAATCTGCACAGCCCACCCACAACTGTGTGTGCGGCCACGAGGAACACACAACACACACAGAGTACACACACAACACATACTGCAGTGGCATGAGAGTGTGAGGGATTTGGATTTGTCAGTGTGGAGGTTTTTTAGTGAAGTCGTCATTACTCATGACTCAGTGTTTTTAAATAGTTTAGTGGAAAAACTTTTAGTGTTTAATGTTGGATTTCTGTTTTAGTAATGCTGTCATTAAACAATAAATTAAATCAGACCTACTCTGCCTAATTGACTCCTTAGACCTTTTAACCAGGTTATAATTGTTTCCCTTTCTCATTTACCCACGCAAAGTCTCAAGTGGAGTGATTCTGACAACTTATTTCCAAAACACTAGTGATGAGCAGCTAAAGAGCCCACAGGAGGATCTACAGGAGGAACCACAGGAGGATCCACAGGAGGATCCACAGGAGGATCCACAGGAGGATCCACAGGAGGATCCACAGGAGGATCCACAGGAGGATCCACAGGAGGAACCACAGGAGGGTCCACAGGATACTGGATACTGAACAGTTTCCCAGATCAGATATCGGTTAAAACGATATCCTGGTTGGGCCTTTAATTATTTACAGGCTGATTTTGTCTCTGAACATCTGCTCCTGTTTGAACTTTTCTTCATATAAAGGATTTCAGTCATGATATAAGAATAACAGTTACAGAGCACTGCTGGGTCTCTGTTTAGTCTTGGTTTAGTCCTAATTTGTAGTCCCCGGTTTAAGGCTGGTTTAGTCCTGGTTTAGTCCTGGTATAGTCTCTGGTTTAGTTCTGGTTTAACCCTGGTTTAGTCCTGGTACAGTCCATGGTTTAGTCCTGGTTTAGTCCTGGTTTAGTTCTGTGTTTAGTCCTGGTTTAGTCCTGGTTTAGTCCTGGTTTAGTCCTGGTTTAGTACTGGTTTAGTCCTGGTTTGAAGGACCCCTTGCACATTCATTTATATAAGCTCCATGTTCTGTCCTTGCTCTGGTATCGGTTCATCGGATATTTGCAGATACTGATATTGATACTTTGACTTTAAATATCAGAACTGAAAACTTCCTGTTTCTCAGACAATAAAACACTTCACAACTACATGCAGCCCGCTCACATCTCTGACCTCAGGAGCTGTTTATACACAACAGCAAAGACATTTTCTCAAATCCACTGGAGGAAATCTGGTGCGGGGTTTTCAACATCACCAGGATAAACTCCACACCGGACTCACACCTCACCGCAGGGGGCCTCACAGTCCGGGGCCGGGGGTCAGCGGCTCCGCTGGGGTTTAGTTCTGGAGCTTTGGGCTCGTAAAAACGTGTGAAAACCACAGAGAGCTGTCGCCACGAAATAAAAGAGTTCAGGGGACGTCAGGAACACGACGGATCCAGAGAAAAACAACAAAACTCACCCCCCACCGCCCGCCGCTAAAACACAGATCCACATACACACACAGAGGAGAGTGTGAGTGTGTGTGTGTGTGTGTGTGTATTGTATGTGAGTGTGTTTGTGTGTTGTATGTGTGTGTATTTGTGTGTTG
>KN494828.1:987-11114 GCA_000787155.1 Scartelaos histophorus | reverse complement strand
TCCTGGTTTAGACCTGGTTCAGACATATCAGGATCAGGAGTTTGCTTCGGGAAACAGTCGTTATCCAGTTTTCCATTTTTCATTTAAACACAAAATCGAAAAACTGTAAAATCAAATCTTCATCCGTTTTTTTTCATTTTGGTTTTGGAGACAAGTGATGAAGAAAATATTTTATTTTTTTTTCATTTTCTTATTTTTGGTTTTATTTTGGACACACGGATTAACCTTAAACTCGTCTTGAAAACCCGCCGTCCTTTCTCGTGACATGTGCTCCGTCATGTCCGTTTTTGACCTTCTCTGTAGTGAAAATCTACAAAGACGAGCTGTTTACGTACGTGTGTGTTTTCCCGGAGACAAAACCCAGACCGCCGCTGTGTTATTCAGACAGAAGAGCCTTGAACGCACCATCGCATCATTTATTCATGCACAGACAGACCCGGTGTCTGCGAGATCACATGACGGCGCATCCCTGATATACACAGGCACACTTCATTACTTAAGCATTAGCCCAATAATCTTTGATGAATAATCTACGCATGGATTTCTGTCTTAATTAGTCTCATATCGCCGCTGACGAGCTCGGAAATGTTATCTGGACAATTTTAATCATTCATTCTATTGGTCTCCGCTGATCCGCTTCAGTCTGTGTGGCCCCCGTCAGTGGAAGATGGAAGCGATGGTGTGTTCGGATGCCTGATGGCTTATTTTGACGATCGCTGGGTTCGAAATATATCACCGCGTTCTAAAGTCTTGTAGATTTAAAGCGCAAAAATACTAGTATGGTTAAAAGTTTATCTGATAATGCAAGGAACGTCTTTCTACGTGTCTTCCTGTTTGTTCGTCTGTTTGATGCATTCCAATTTTTTAACCGCCCGTCCGACTAAGCTTAAATTTGGAGGGCGTCATCCTGGTCCTGCTCCTTCTTCTTGGGGCACTTCCTGTTTTTATTGTTGCTTTTGGGTCTCCAACCTTAAGCTGGTCGGTAGTTCTTCAGTTCTTTCCAAATTATCGGCTGCTAAGTGAAAGAATAACATTATGGTGGTGTTTTTAATGCTCCTTCTTGGGGAACTTCCTGTTTTGGTGTTTGCTTTGGGGTCTCCAACCTTAAGCCGGTCAGTAGTTCTTCAGTCCTTTCCAAATATCTCATTAAAAGGTCCATGTTGCCATATTTTCTGATCTTCTAGTGAGTTATAATGTTGTTCCCTCATCAAAAACATATCTGGAGTTTGGTGGGTGCTAAAGCAGGACTAAACCGGGATTGGACCAGGTCACCGCTTTGACTAACCGTTTTTCTGCAGGAAACACTGAGTCCTGGTCCAGTCCTGGTTCAGTCCTGGTTTAGACCAGTTTTAGATCTCATCCAGTCCTCATTTAGGCCTGGTTCAGTCCTGGTTTAGACTTCGTTTAGACCTAATTCCAGGAAACACTGAGTCCTGGTCCAGTCCTGGTTCAGTCCTGGTTTAGACCAGTTTTAGATCTCATCCAGTCCTCATTTAGGCCTGGTTCAGTCCTGGTTTAGACCTGGTTCAGTCCTGGTTTAGACTTGGTTTAGACCTGGTTCAGTCCTGGTTTAGCACTAGTTTAGACCTAGTTTGTTTAGTCCTGGTTTAGACATGATTCAGTCCTGGTTTAGACTTGGTTTAGACCTGATTCAGTT
Organism: Scartelaos histophorus; assembly: GCA_000787155.1. Taxonomy (NCBI): domain Eukaryota; kingdom Metazoa; phylum Chordata; class Actinopteri; order Gobiiformes; family Gobiidae; genus Scartelaos; species Scartelaos histophorus. The sequence continues at coordinate 9,457 of KN494828.1, read as the reverse complement.
CTGGTTTAGTCCTGGTTTAGTCCTGGTTTAGGCCTGGTGCAATCCTGGTTTAGCGCTAGTTTATTCATGCTTTAGTCCTGGTTTAGACCGGATTCAGTCATGATTTAGGCCTGGTTCAGTCCTGGTTTAGACTTGGTTTAGACCTAATTCAGTCCTTGTTTAGACCTGGTTTAGTCCTGGTTTAGACTTGGTTTAGACATGATTCAGTCCTGGTTTAGGCCTGGTTCAGTCCTGGTTTACACCTAGTTTGGTCCTGGTTTAGACCTAGTTTAGTCCGATCCAATTTTTGCGAATGCGACCCAGGCCACTTGGATATGTGCTCCTAAAACCGATACATATCCAATCTTTTGACATGCGACTTTAGTCAGAACAGCCAGATCCGACCAAAAAGTCATCAAATGTGCACAAACGCTCTTCTCGTCGTACGAAAATTGTGTTTGACGGAGCGCAAAGAAATCCCACCGCTCTTGGCTGCTCCTCCTCCACACGTTCTTTTCTACGGACGTTCCTGACACTGACACACAAAATGCCAAAAACGACCCAAAAACCTTCTCAAACTCCTCCTCCAAACAAATAAGACGTCCATGTTCTGGCTGGTTCAACTACAACTTTAACGCTCATGAGGGACACTTTTGGGGCATTTAAAGTTCACCCTGGAGATCACAAACAAGTCGCATTTAACTGGATATGTGAACGCCCTCGAAAAAAGCCCTACAGTCTGAACGTTATAAAATCCATAACATTATTTTATTGTTACTTCCTGCTTTTTTGCTCCTTCCATCTGATATCACCAACTTCGACAATACAGCAGCTCGGAACAGTCTGGCACATCTTCTACGGGCTCTGCAATACTTACTCGTACATTGTAAAGAAATATTTTATCTGCGCTCCATCTGCGAGAAGGAAGTAATTACAGTCAAGACACTAAAAAATAACTTCACACAAATGGCAAGGTTGTAACGCAAAGTTCAAGAGCGGCAGGAAAATGTGATTAAAAATAAAGCTACGAGGCGACGGAAGAAGAAGCACAGTGACGGTTACAGTGCAATAAACCGCAGTAAAGTGACTTAAGTGTGTTATATTTTAAGGACAGACTAAATAAATAAATAGTACCAGTAAAGTTTTACATTATGTTGCGGTTTTGTGAAACTTGACTCACACACTGGAGTTTTTGTGAATGTGGGAAATGAGTCTGTGCCATCTGTTCTTCAGAAAAAATAAGCAAATGCTAAAAAATATATTACTGCTTTTGGTACCCGGTTATGTGCATTATAAGAATATTTTGAGAGTCAATTTAATGGTATATGGAAAAAATATTTTAATAACTTCACTTGAATTAGCATTTAAGCTGAATTGTGTAACTTTTCTGGTGGAGGATCCGTCCACAGAAATGTCATTGCTTTGTTTGTTAGTTTAGTATTAAGCCTTTCTATCTTTATGGAGACCAAACCAGATCAAGTTGCAGCAGATCTGTGCCGTCCACAGAAATGTCATTGCTTTGTTTGTTAGTTTAGTATTAAGCCTTTCTATCTTTATGGAGACCAAACCAGATCAAGTTGCAGGTCAGATCTGTGGAGAGGCAACCCGGGTCTCACAGTGAAAATGCCTGTTTTTCAAGGTATTTTTAGCAATAAAACGACCTGTAATTGAATAAATGTAAGTTAGAGCTGTTTAATGTCATACTGTGGAACATTCCAGGCAGAGCAATGACATCTCCATAGAAACAGGAAGCAGGTTATGGACTAGGGGTGTAACAGTACCTGAAATATCGTGATATTGTATCGTGGGCCATCACAGTATATCGAATTACAAGTCTCTTTGCGTAAATTCAGTTGTGGTGCAATAAAAAACTACATAGACCATGATCCTTTGCTATTTCAGTGCAGACTGTGTGAAAAAATAACAGTTATTATGCACTTTTAAGTCTTATTTTTGTATTATTACAGCACCCAAGGCTTATCATGGTATTTTGAATTTCTCAACTTGAATTTTTTTAATTTAAATTTCTCAACTTCAATTTTTTTATCTGAATTTCTCAACTTCAATTTGTTTTAATCTGAATTTCTCAACTTCATTTTTTTTTCAAACTGAATTTCTCAACTTCAATTGTCTTTTTACCTGAATTTCTCAACTTGATTTTTTTTATCTGAATTTCTCAACTTGAATTTTTGTTTATCTGAATTTCTCAACTTGAATTTTTTTTTTTTCGATCTGAATTTCTCAACTTGAATTTTGTCAGTCTAAATTAAAGATGCCGAAAAGTAATGTAAAATCATACCCACCTATCCCATGTCAATTTTAGTTTTTATTCAAATATACTAATCCAAAACTTCTGCCATTTTTATTCTTCCATGTTGATCTTCTTTTACCTTTTACCTTTTGTTTAGAAATTAGCAATTCAAGGTCTGAAATTATCCAAATGATTCTATTGAAGCTGAATGGAATTTCAAAGAGCGCTTTCTGTTTGAGAGAATGAAAGAAAAACACAACTCCAGGCATGTTTTTGATGAAGAAACGACATTATAACAGATCTGAAAATAGCGAAATATAGCATCAAACCAAACTATCTGGCAACCTCCTGATTGAAACGCAAAACAAAGGCTCTGGAACTGCATCCCTTTTCGATTTGAAGCTGGACAAGTCAAGCGCACAAGCGACAAAGCACAAACGAAATCACCGCCCTATGAAACGAATGCATTCATAAATTCTTCGCCGTAAATTGCCTTTATTGTGCTCGCTCGTGTTTACATATCCTCACTATTCTGCGCGTAAAACGCAATCACATTCACTTTCCGACTGCGGTACTTTCTGCATGGGTGCGCCCAGAGGCAAAGAGCTACAGTATGTCAGATAAGCTCGGTAATAATCAAAAGCCAAAAAGGGAAGGAGAAAAATAGATGTGTATGTTTTTAAAAAGCCCACTGAAAATATCTGTAGTCCTACTTGAGTAATATTTTTAATTGAAGTAACAAAAATACTGAATATTTTTACTCCTACTTGAGTCATATTTGTAATTGAAGTAACTTATTTACTGTATACAATAACTTTAAAAAGCCCAGTACAAATATTTTTACTCCTACTAGAGTAATTTTTTAATTGAAGTAACCAAATACTTTATACAATAATTTTAAAAAGCCCACTGCAAATATTTTTACTCCTACTTGAGTCATATTTTTAATTGAAGAAAACAAATACTATATACAATAATAAAAAAGACCAGTACAAATATTTTTTACTCCTACCTACGTCATATTTTTAATTTAAGAAACATATTCACTGTAAACAATAATTTTAAAAAGCCCAGTAGAAATATTTTTAATCCTCCTTGAGTCATATTTTTAATTGAAGTAACCAAATACTGTATACAATAATTAAAAAAAAGGACCTTCTTGAGTGATATTTGTAATTAAAACAACATATTTACCATATTTACCATATACAATAATTTTAAAAAGCCCAGTACAAATATTTTTAATCCTATTTGAGTAATATTTGAATTGAAGTAACATATTTATTGTATAGTGTAATTTAAAAAGCCCAGTACAAATATTTTTACTCCTACTAGAGTAATAGTTTTTTATTTAAAAAACTTTACTGTATACAATATTTTTTTAAAAACCCACTGCAAATATTTTTTGTCCTACTTGAGTCAAATTTTTTATTGAAGTAACCAAATACTGTACACAATAAGTTAAAAAATAAAAATAAAAAGACCAGTGCAAATATTTTTACTACTTCTTGAGTGATATTTTTAATATAAGAAATATTACTATATATTTACTGTATACAATTTTTAAAAACTCAGTGCAAATATTTTTACTCCTTCTTGACTATTTGATATTGATGATTCTTGATATTTTTTACTGAAGTAACTTGATTTTACTTTTTTTTTTTTTAAGCCCAGTACAAGTATTGCTGTTGGCTTTACAGTGATGAACTCTGCTTATACATTTATTGCAGTGAATAATTAGGATGCTCGGATATACAAAATGTATTAATTTGTCACTGTATTTGTATATCGCCTTTCAAATCAGCCAGAGCGCTTTACAGCCACTAGTCCCTCCAACCAGAACCATCACTCACGCACACGTCATACAATTGCCTCGTATGAAAGTGAAGTGTCTTGCCTAACGACACAATGACAGTTTTTGCCACTGGCGCCCCCCTGTGGCACCTGGTGTTCACAGCGGTCTCCCATCCAAGCACAGACCAGGTTCTACGAGCACAAGGTAAGTGAGGAATACGCACTATAAAGACATAAAAAACATTATATTTCAAATTTTTCTTTCTACTTCCTGGTTGTGTAAAGCTGAGCACCACATGGCAAACTGCAGTGGATTCTTTTGTTCCAATCTGGCCAGCGCGAAAGGGGAATTCTAAATGTCACACCAAATATTGCTCAAACAACGGAGTAATTACCATAGCGGTGAAGGCCAGCGGGGCGCCAGCTTTGGTCTTTTTCCACGGACAAAACAAGCACGCAGAGATCACCGGTTTTAACAGTGAGACTTGCTGTAAAAACACGGGCGTTTGAAACTTTTCGCTTTTTTCCGCGCTCGGTTGTCAATGTGAAGATTTTCAAATGAAGATCGGTGTGTACTTTGGACGACCTCGAACCAAGTGATAAACCGAGAGATCACAACGATATCGACACTTGCAGCTGATTTCATCGACATTCCCTGGGGGTGTGATGCTAACCGTAAGCACTGCTCTATCTGAGGCTTACTGGGCTTTAATCTGATCTTTATTTTCACGCAATTTGACCGTACAAAGTGAATTACTGCAGCTGGAACTAGAGCAGGTGAGCTGATTTACGCTGTTAAACATGTCAGGTGCATAAATCTGTGTTTGACATTTATATTAAGCATTTTTAGCGTTTTTTATGTACATGAATTGGCTAAAACCTTAAAAAAATGTCATGTGGCGCGACCGAACTTTAAATTGTTTTATTTTCTAAAACATCTAAGTTTTGAGTCATATGAACATGAGATTGAGATTTGAAAAAAATGGACACACTCGGACAATATTTGTTTGAATATTATGTCGGAAATATCTATTCAAGAAAGATGAAATTTCAGAAAATATGACAGAAAAGTAAAGAAAATAAATGTGAATAGCTTAAGAGTTATTTTAAAAATCATCAGTTAAGGGCGGCGGTCGCACCACATGAACATTTTAACACTTTAAGTACAAAAAATGCAGAATAACTCATGATTTGTGGAAAAAAATGATTTGGTTTCATGGAGGTCAGAGGTTCTACAGGGATGTGGGGAATTATTCTGAAATTTTAACCTTTTTAACTGAAGAAATTGACCCATAGATGTATTTAAAGAAATGTTTTTGCCTTTAAGTAGATAGAGATTATGAATTTGACCACACAATAAATAAATAGAAATGTGGGTGTGCTAAAAACAAGTGCTTGCCAAAAGTTCCTCGTAAGGTTCTGCATGTGCACTAACCCTGTAGCCGTGATCTCCTCTTATATCTTAATCCAAACGGTTTGCTGCAAATTCGTGACATTCGACGGTAAAGGGCTGTTCACAGGCTGCTGAACATGTGCTGTTTAAATCCATTTTTTTCTTAAGTTTTCAGTCTTAAAACTTTTTGGCAGTGGTGAACAGTGAACTAGGACAGGGGGGACCACCTACTGTGTCACACTTATTTATGTATTTACTTTCTAGATTATTACAGAGGGGAGACTCAATCTGTTCGTTCTTATAAATAACTCCGGGAACATTAACATTTGAGAGAAAACTGGAATTAAAGCTGATAATCTAATACGAAAAACCCCACACGTTTTAGAAAATATTGGTAGATCGTAGAAGTTTTAACTACAGGTGCAAGATAAAAAAGAAAGGATATTGCTTCTTTAGGTTTCAGTATCGTCACTTGGACACTTGTTTTTTGCAATCAAGACATTTCATCTCCAGAATCCATTTTTCTATTTGGTGATGCTGGCTTTTTTACAGACATTAGATTTGTTTTATTTTAGGATACACTTATTAAAGGGTAACTGCCTGCTGATTACCATAGTTATAAATGGTTAATTTGTCATTCATTAGTATTTATTCAGCCTTTATCAATGTCTAATTCCCCATAACATTTTGGTAAAAAGAATGTTGTTAAGGACCCCAAGAAATGTAGTTTTTATTTGCACCAAAAGGGTATTAGAATAATAATTCATGGAGAAAAATGGCCTAGTTTCATATTAATAAGAACGTGATTGTAAATGTCTAATTGCAGAATAAGATAATGGGGACTTAGACATTAATAAGTGCTGAATAAATACTAATTCATGACAAATTAACCATTTACAACGATGCTAATTAGCAGGTAGTTAGATGTTAATGAATGTACCCTAAAATAAAGTGTTACCGAGTATCAAAATAATTTCATCTTTGAGATTTGTGTAAATTATTATTGTGAAGAAATAACAGTTATTACGCACTTTTAAATCTTATTTTTGTATTATTACAGCACCGAAGGCTTATCATGGCATTTTGAATTTCTCATCTTGAATTTTTTTTCAATCTGAATTTCTCAATTTCATTTTTTTTCGATCTGAATTTCCCAACTTGATTTTTTATCTGAATTTCTCCACTTTAATTTTTTTTATCTGAATTTCTCAACTTCAATTTTTTTTTCGATCTGAATTTCTCAACCTGAATTGTTTTACCTGAATTTCTCAACTTGATTTTTTTATTTTAATTTCTCAACTTTTGAATTTTGTAAAGTCTGAATTTCTCAACTTTAATTTTGTCAGTCTAAATAAGATGAAAATCATACCCACCTATCCCATGTCATTGCAGCAACTTAAATTATGATTTCAGTTTGCTTATTGTGCAGATTTTAGGCTCCTGTTCATCTTTTGTTCGTACTCTGGTCCGTCTCCTCAAAACATGTGGAGTCTTGGCTACAGAGCTGCACATGGGCTGATCACTGGGGGCAGCAGTGAACACAGCAGAAACTAAACTTTAAAAAAAAGTGACCAGAACAAACTGCAAAACAAATAAATGCTTCTTGGACTTTATTTTTCTTGGCTATTTCCCAGCATATGTAAAAACTGATGTGAAAACTGCTCTGGGTGCCTCCATGTTTGTTTATTTGTGGCTCTTTTGTCTCTTTTGGTCAGTTTTCTAACTTATTTTGTCGTTATTCTGGTAGTCGTGTAAAGGTTAATCGTGCGGTCTTTCTGACAGAGCGTCCGTCACATGCCCGTCGCCAGGAAGATGTTATTGCTGGGCCTGTAATGTTCCATGTTTAGACATTAAACACACCTACGTAGCATTTAATCATGACGGACGTTTCTTTTGCTCAGAAATACAATGATTTTCGGTGTGAATAGGGTTGCCTCTCCACAGATCTAGATGGGTTTCATCTCTACCGTGGAGCATTCTGGACAAAGCAATAACATCTCCATGGCTGAACCTCCACTAGAAAAGTTACACAATGGACTTTAAGAGAGAACAGAACTCAGAACTTGCTCAGAACGCACAATTTACGCACAAAAGCGAAGCATAAATGAGGCTTTAGAGCAACAGCGCGGACTACTGTATGTCTTTAATCGATAAATCGGAGTCAGTTCTTCTGAAGTTTAACTATTACATATTCAGAAATCCATCCAAAGTTTTTTCTCGGAACGCCGTTCGATTGCACTTTGGTTTTTCCAAGTTTGAAAGACATTATATTTGTCCAACAATGACCATGAACATCTTGAAAGGTCATTACCGCCTTTTTTCTAATCTGTTACGATGCGTTTTTAACACCCATCTTCCCCGACTCGTATTCAAATTTTAACCAATATTTTATTTTTAGTCATAAATTGGTAATTTTTCATCCTTGTTCATTTTCTCCGATCCCCGGTCCTCTTCAGATAAGGCATGGAACTCCACATCTCCAATTCGTCTTATCTGCTCTAACTTCTGGGATTTATCTAAAGGCGCATTACGCCACTTTTCTGGAGGAGGGTCCGTCACCTTCTTGTCTCCGTGGAGATATGGAGGGTATGATATTCAACACGTACAGATCATGCATCGCATCGCCACAGATCTGACCTATAAATGTCCCCCTGGAGATAAATACCGTAGGTTTAATCTTGCATTCTAGAACAAAAACGAGCAGGTGACGGACCCTCCTGCAGAAAAGTTACACAGTGTAGCTTTAAGAGAATGCAGCCTTGACGTTAGAAACATTTGAAAGCGTAAATGCGGTGATCTGAACCTTTACAGTAAACACACCGCAGAAAAACAGCACGTTTGTGTATCAGTGACCATGAACATCTCGTCTGTACAGCCTCTTCTGTAAGAACGATACCATAATGCATTTTTAACACACATCTTCCCCATCGCGAATTAAAATTTTGACCGCGATTTTATTTTTAGCCATAAATTGGTCATTTTTCATCCTCCGATCCCCGGCCCTCTTCAGATAAGGTATGGGGCTCCACATCTCCTCTTCCTTATCTGCCCCC
>JACN01112067.1:0-10020 GCA_000787155.1 Scartelaos histophorus | reverse complement strand
TGTATGTATGTTTGTATGTGTGTATGTCTGTTATCAGTGTTATATCCAGTGCAGTAGCTGTAGTCAACAGGTGAAAGGTTTATGTGTGGAAAAATGAGCAGTGCGGGTAGTTTACAGGCGCTGGATAACACAGAGTTGATTTCAGCATCAGGGTTCAGGAAGTTCCCCGCTGTGCTTCTCATGTGCTCAACTCAACAGAAAAGTGCAGGCCGGAGACAAGTGAACATCCACACATCCGGGGGAGGAAGGGTTTATTTCTGGCCTCTGTAATGCAGAATATTGCGTCATTCTCTTGCTTTTATCATACCTCATATTAAGGTCCAAGACACCAGATATATGAATTATTTTCAATTATATCCAAAGTAAATGGAGATTACATTAAAAGTCGAATAAAGGCATGTGAGGCGTTGCATTTTGAATTATGTATTAAAGTCAAATGTGACTCAGTGGGCACAAGCTGGAACAAGGTATCAACAGTTTCATTTAATCTTCCCTCCGAGTGTAACTTATAGGGAGTGTTATAATATTGAAGAGGTTTCAAACTCACATTTTTACCATCCGACCTATCAGGGGAGTGTTTGTCCTCTGATCAAAGGTTGGCAGTTTAAATTCTGCTCTCGACATAAACATCATTGGTTTGCAGTGTGATTCTAACTTCCACAGATGAACGTTGTTGTTGTATTCATGGGCAAGACACTTAACCCATCTTGCGCCCAGTGTCTGCGTACTGTGGTCAATGAATGGGCGAGAGGTCCCTTGAAGTAAAGGACATTGAGCGCATGAAAGATGGAAAAGTTGTATAAAATGTGTCCATTTACCATTGCAATTTTAAGGCCATCTTTTGTTGTATTGTAGCTTTCAGGTCAGTGCTAGGGAATCTAACCTGCAGTATCAGACAAAATGGAACCCATAGTTGTGGCACATAGAGATGACTTGTTTTATTTGGTTGGATGCTTTCTAAATATTGTGTACAAATATTGTCTCATTCCTGTTAGAAATGACTGTAATTCAATGATTTAATGGCCAAAGTCGGGGTTTATAATGAATTGCCTTGTTTACAGAATATATGCTGCTTCTACAAAATCAGCCCACTGAGATTCTCATAATAAAATAATAAAATATAATATAATAACAGCGCCCCTATTATCTGTCATGATCGTTCCCGTATTTTGTAAGAAACCAAACCATTTTCAAGAATTTTCTGTGTAACTGTCTCACGCACACAAAAAGTTCTTTCTTTTGATCAAATGACTTGTTATCCAGCTTCACTCTGTACATGTTTAACTGGATAACCTTCAGAGATCCAAATAAACAAGAGCAGCCCCTGGCCCTCATCCAAATTAGGGTCAATAACTCTTGTGTGGCCATAAACAAACTCAGCTACACAGCGCTTTAGTGTTCTTCGTCAAGTTCAGCTTCAATTGATGGTTAAACTGATTGACCTGTGACAGACTAAAAAACAAGGCTATGAAGTACAGAAGCAATGAGGGAAAACAGGGAGAAAATGATCACATGTGACGGTTTGTTTCAACATAACTAGAGTGCAATAATGCATCAGTGTTCATCTTCCATCTGTGTAATGTGGATATTTGGAGTGAATGTACATAGATACACAGTATATGCGATGCCCAAACACTGGAAGAGCACACAGGCAGATGTTGAGGAAACTGACAGCTGCTGGGTAATCCTCACTCTTGTTATTTAGTGCTTCTGTGCAAGAGTGTTGGTTTTTACTAACTTATTCGGGGGAATAAAATGGTGAAAAATGGCAGCAAACCACAGGTCCATTTTCGTAACAGTGGGAACCCTTTAGTGCACTAAAGCGGACCAGTGAACACTTGTCCCGGTTTGGTCTGTTAAAGCCTGTTCAGTCTTCACTTGGTTTGGCCCTGTTCTTGACCTGACAGGCAAAATAATTAGAAACAGGTTTATGTCTCATTCCACTTAAAGGTGCATTGTGTAACTTTTCTGGTGGAGCGTCCATCTAATTCTTTCTCCGTGGCATTAAGTATTTCTAAAGGTCAGATCTGTGGCAATGCCTGTTTTCCTAGACGTTTTTGAGCAGTAAAAGCGCCTGTAATTGAACAAATGTAACGCAGAGCTGTTTAATGTCATGCTGTGGATTTGTGGTTTATATTTTTTAGACAGATGGCAGTGACTTTGGTCCCCACGCCCTCTGTTGATCCAGAGCCAGAACCTGATTTTTTTTAGATTTTTTTTGTTTTCACCCATTGTCCTTCGCTCACTGATTCTGCAGAAATATTTTTCAGTCCCTTGTGATATTTTTTTTCCTTTCTTTTTTCCTTGTTATGCATTGATAAGTCTGAACCATGCCTGTATCTGATCGGCTAATCCATCCATTCCACTGAATTTGGGGCGATTCTGCGGTATAACCAGACTCACATCTTCACTGAAGTATTGAAAAGTGTGTATTCTAGTTCCCAGGAACAAGCTGCACTTTAATTAAAATGCCAAACTCCCACTTTGACACTTGATCTAAACATACAAATTAGCATCAATGTTCATCAACTTTTATTGTCCCTGTACGATCATATCACAATCCACAGCTCTTAGAAAATCCAGAATAGAGTTTGAAGAAGGAGTTTGTGATGTATTCAGATAAATACGCTATAAATAAGCTGATGAAAGAGTGAGCAAGCTTTAATTATGCCCTTTCATTAGAGTTGGAATGGTTATTTCTGAACTTCATTTGAAGATAATAGTTTTAAGTGTAATGCCTAATGACTTCACAAGGAATCATGATATATTTGCACATGAAAAAAAGGAGTATTGCCGGAAGGAAGGAAGGGCATCTGGGATAAAACGTTGTGACAAACTGCACAAACACACTGAAAAGGGAGCAGATACAGCCTACAGATCGACAACCTTATTGGCAGTGGATACGTCCTGGTCATCTATGCCTGTCCGTCCATGGGAGTGGATCTCTCCTTCACTGTGGTTCTCCTCGAGGTTTCTCGGTTCTTTCCCATTGGGTTTTTTTTCCCGGGTTTTTCCTTGCCGAAGAAGGAGGGTCTAAGGACAGGAGATGCTGGGGCAATTATCCATTTGCCTGCTTGTTGTTGGACATTCTGTATTTTTGAATTATTAATTAATTTTGTAATTTAAATTTTTTTGTAATTTATTTTTTTTTCTTATTCTGCTTCATTCTCTGTCATCTTTGTTTGCTAATTTAACAATTTTGTGATGCCCGCCGAGATAACTGTTGTTATGATTTTGGGCTATACAAAAATAAATTGAATTGAATATTTTGTAAATGTTGATGTTGATTGAAACACTTTACTTTATAGTAGTATGGGGTGAAATGAAGTAGTAGAAGTACTTGGGCCTGCATGCTGTTTCAGTAGACTATACTTCTATAACTCTTCATACTCTACGTACTGAATTTTTACGGCAGATGTGAGTCCATGGTGTGGATAAAAATGTAATGCTCCTTTTTCTGGATTTGTATAGTATTATCAGCTGTGTGAACAACATGATGTGGAAATCTACCTGTTAAATTAATGTCACAAATGAATATCCTAACCAAGAGAGATGGGGAAATTACATGCCTCTCTCTACAAGACATGTTTGAAGAGGTGCCATTAAACAAGATCAAAGAATAGCAAATGATTCCCCCACATTCTGTCAGACCACTATGAGTTAATGCCCTCGGATCATAGACTGTATAAAGAAGTGGACTAAGGGAGTGTGACATTTGTAAAGGCTCATTTCATCTTATCAAAAAGACTGTAATGACAATCCATCTCAGTTGCTGCTTATGGAGCTCCATTCATTTTTCCCATACGCATTTCGAAAAGTTGAAATATCAAGAGCTCAAAGGCATTAAGGAGGTTAACCAACTACACGCTCATATCCATAACACAGTTGTTTCCAAAAAGGCAGTTTAAAATGACGATTTATGTTAAATGTTTTCTAAAGTTTCAGAACTAGACATTTGAAATAAGTTACCACGTAGCTTATTATCCCTGAGAAAACTGTCAAACTTTTAGCTTCAGGAAACCACTGATGACCTAGACATTAGATAACCTCTAAATCTAATAATATCACAGTTTTCCACAGTGTTTCCGACATACTGTATCTGCCATTTGTAGGACAGTGATCATCTTGGTGCATGTCTGACTGCCTGGGCTCCTCTTTGGGGGAGTACAGATCCAAAGATAAATGCATGTGTCTAAAATGAAAGAGCCAAGGTCAGAGTGATGAGCTGTTTTATTTCATGGCAAATTCAAAGTAAGAGAAGTGCTTAACAGAAAAAAATACGGCTTAATGAAAATGTCATTCTTCATTGAAATTTTACACTGAGCACTGCACAATGGGTTCTGGGATTTTTTTTTTTCCTTCAAATTGTTCAAATTGTGTTTCCAAATAAAATATTAGCATAATATTAAAATAAAAATTAAGGTACAATTATAAAATATCTATGACAGGAAATGGCAACTCCAGATATGTATTTTAGATGCAGAAACACTATTGTATCGGTCTACAAGTTGTTTTGTGTGTTTTCTGAATTATTGTGCAGGTTTATATAATAATACATGATAATACTTAAAGAAGAGTGCTTAATCTTAATGCACTACCATTTCACATACACATTCAAATTTGCATAATTTCACAATTTAAACCAAGTTTTTGGGCATATTGAGTGTCTGATGTTTTGTGGCTCTGGGTAGATACAATTCAGAAGTAAGTTTTTCAGGAGACATATAGAGAATCTAATATAGAGGAATGGAATGTATATTAACCATATAGAGATTATTTATTTTGTATTCCCCAAGTAGTAACCCAACTTTCAGTCTATAAAATGCAAGTGACCTCTGTTTACCCTGGTTTGTTTTGTTTTGATTGATTGTGCAGTGAGTGACTGGTTGTCTTCAAACTTTTCAAATATATATTTGACTTGTTTCAGAAACTTAGAAAGTACCAAACAACTTCTCTGCAAAAGTGGACAAAAGATCATTGTCCATCCGCAGGTTGTTGTGCCATGTTTTGAGAAATGCCAATAAAGTTTTTACTGTTGATGTCAGTTTGGCACTGACAAATGAATTAGCATAAATCCAGTATTTTATTGGTGCCACATCTGGAGCTCAATGCTAAACCCAATCTGCACCATATCCAGCGCTGGCTCTTCCCACTTGAGTGACAAACAGCCCAGCACCGGTGGCTGGTTTGGGCTGCCCATTAGCGCTGCTCTGCTGTTGTGATGGACGGTGTGGAGGCTGTGTGGAGGTGGATGTGCACCAACTGACAGCTGCTCCCATACATCACCGGACGACGCATGTTTTTAATGTGGGACTCACTAATCTGAAGAGATGGAGCACACTGCACTGGCCCCACAGCAGCCAGGCCACTGGCAGGATGTGGCACCAACAGCAAAGCACCTTCACCAAGAGAAAATCACCTGCAAAAACAGTATAATGACCTATAATAACAGTCAGCTATGAGATGAACTTTAACTATTTCACAAATAAACGGTGAGAGGCAAAAGTTTAAAATAAGACCTCCTGAAAACAAAACCAGATCAGTAGACCAAAGAGTGGGACACTCTTAAAATGGTCACAGAGCGGAGCAGGTGAGTTTGTGATCAGACTGGTAATGAGACTCTGAATGGATTACAGGAAGAAGAAGGTGACAGTGTTCCTGCTTCAACTGTGCTCACAGAAAACCACACGAGGGGAGCATGCTCTGACTAAAGGTCTAGGTCTGTGTTGCTGATGTTTCAGAAAAACATATTTTTGGTAAAACTGTATTTTAAAAGTCAATATTGACATTTGTAATTTTCTGCTGTAAAGCACTGCAAGACTATAATATTAAACTATACCCAGACACCATTATTTCCCTTAGTTCCTTATCCACATTGTCATTGCAAATGCATACAAATATAGCAACACAGAAAATGCATTTAAAGTTAGCAGTCTAAATGGCAGTGTTCCTTTTAAACCCTAACATAAGGCTTACAGTATGAATCCTGTGTTTGAGTAATGCACATATTTTTACTTTATACATATTGGAAATGGTGTTTCTGGTTGGAAAAGTCTTGCAGCCTGCACCCACCAGCCTGTATACAAGCCTGCACTACTTATGTGGGCTGTTTGTGAATGCCACAGCCTGTGATGGGAAGCAGTCCATCTCCATTTATTTGCCTGTGTGTCTGAAGCGTGGCTGGCTGCACGTTTCCACCGCAGCTGCACGGCCACAGATGATTTAAAGAGTGCGCGCTCTGCAGGTGCACGTGTCTGGAGCTTTGTGTGAGGAGGTGCTGAGGTCATTAGTACACTGATGGTATCTCTGACTGTATGGGCCGAGGTGTTAGATGCAGTTTCCACATGAAGGCACAACACTATTGTACATTATGGAGAGAGAATCAATTGGAGGCTATTGGGCTGCAGGCCACATTATCTACACCCACTGAATACATGTGTAGTTTAAAGAGGATGCATTAAGCCCGCGATATGGAGCTGTGCTAGCAGCTTGTGTTGTTACACCCCACAGGCACATGGGATTTACATTTATGAACCAGAATTTGGCTGCAAGTAGTCCATGCATTTACAATATATAGTGATGGAGATTGTTGAGTCAATGATCCCTACAAAAAATCAAATCAGTGTATAACTAATTGGTTTGGTTCCTTTAGATCCTATGTTACACTAAATTGACTATTGTGAGCTCTGAGTCATGTTATAATGTTGTTGTCTGCTCAAAAACATACGTGGAGTTGAGTTTTGTTTCATTCACATGTTTGACTAACCTTTTCTTTTTAGTCTACATCTCCAAAGCTCAACGTGCTCTGCTCCACCGTTTAAGCTGTAAATTTCAAGTTAACATATACGTTTTACATTTTGTTCAGTAGAGATTGGCAATTCCAAGGTTGAAACCATCCGAATGATTCTAGTGGAGATGTATGTGGTTTAAAAACGCGGTGAAACACTTCCTGTATTACCACATGACATCACAAGGTGTTTTACATTCGAGAGCCCAAATAAGCAGGGTTTGTGTGTTAAACAAAACATAACTCCTGCTTTGTTTTCAGTGAGGAAACAACATTATAACATAGATCAGAAAATAGAGTAATCCATCTGTATTACAGTGTACTTCAACACCAGTGACATTCTTGAATATAAAAGTCACACACTGTGGCATTAGGAGGTTTTTCCACTTCACTTTTCCATTCAGCCTACAGTGTACTAGCCTATAGGGAAATGCTGCTATTTCTGTTTGCATTTGACCCGCTTAAAAACATTAACTTCTCTGCCGTTCCCGGTGGAAGCAGCAAAGTACTCCATCTGTAAACCCGGGACTTGCTCCCGACCTCGCGCCCGAGAGCTTTACAAAACAAATATCCACTTGAGCCTGCTAACTAGCCAGTGCTCTGTGATGAGTGGAGGTGGATAGGGCTCTTTCATCTGTGTCACTCTGTAAAAAATGACTCGCACGTCTAGTAGTTTATTAATTTCCTCTCCTGCGCCCAGTGTCCTTGTTTGTTTGAGAAAGACACAGACCGCCTGCGAACATACAGTCTCCTCCTCCCGTCTGCGTATTGTTACTCGCTCCCTCCCTCCCCGCCTCGTCCCAGATGCAATCTTTATTCTTGAGATGTTGTGGCGGCCGTGACACCATCAACCTCTCGCGAAGGGTCATTAGCACAACCGTCATTAAATAAATGAAATCAATCCTAAAAACAGCTGGCTCCTGGAGAGAGAGGGACAGAGATGGAGGGAGGGACGGAGCGGGAGAGAGAGAGAGAGAGGGGATTGGATTGAAAGTAGATGATGATGTTGTTTCAGTGCTTCTCAAACAAGGTACTTTAAATGTTCTTGCAAATTTATCAAGGGCTAAGGTTGAGGTTATGGCGCACTACAAAACTTTACTGCATGTTTTCTTGCTTTCCGCTTGTCTCCAAATGTTTAACCTGCTTTTTATTACATGCAGTGACACAAAAGGCTAAGTTACAGGTCAGCTTTGTAAAATGACCACACTCATTCTTCTTTTTTTTTTTTTTTCAACAGAAATATCTTCAGTTAGGAACTTTCCAGGTAAAGTAATCACATCTACATCGATACAAGCTTTTTTACATGCATTTTTTTTGACTCAGCAACATAGTATCCAAGCCAATATATCCTTGAACGTTGAAATTGCATTAAATTCCACTTAACATTTGTCTCAAGTTTCATTTATTCATCAAAGCACCTATATTACGCCATGTTACAATGTAGCTCCCTCCCTCAAAAACATACCTGGAGTTGTGTTTTATTTCATTTACACATGTTTGAGTAACACTTTATTATTTTTATTATTAGTTTTTCTACATCTCTAAAGCTCAAAAGCCTTTTTTCCACTTTACTTTTCAGGTTAACAGCTCAGTTTTGCCTTTCGTTCAATAGAGATTAGCAATTCCAGGGCTGAAATGATCTAAATGATTCTAGTGAGGATGTATGGACTTTCTGTATCACTGTATGACTTCATAAAGGTAGAACAGAGAACAGAGAGAAACTAAATATGTAGGGTGTTTATAATAAAGATGTGTGAACTAAACAAAATAAAACTCCAGGTATGTTTTTGATGAGGAAACAACATTATAAAGATCAGAAAATAGCTTAGTATGGGCCCTTTTAACAAACTTTTAACAAGTTTATAGCTCCCCTACATTTCCCTGGGGCCAGACCTGCTTCTATTTTTTGTTTCTTCAGGATTTAAGGTCCATTAGTAAGACTAAGGTGATATGTTCCTTAATGTCCTTAATGAGCGCTAAGGTAATCACGCAATAGAACCACAAATGCATTTATTTCATTGTTGGTAGAGATCATGTATATAGTGCGTTGCCAGGTTCACATCGGGATCCTTACATTGTCCCTGATGGTGGCCACAGAAATAATTATGATGTAAATGGAACAACAGCGTGAGGTGTGTGCTTGGTAATTAACCCGAGGCAGCTGAGAAATGGCCTTAATGAGGAGAGCGGGACGTGGCGCCTGCTCAATCAATCCTCTCTCCTCTCTCCTCCAGAGCTTTTAAATCTACCACTGACCTTCTAATAGTTAACTGCCACACGCGTTTGAACCCATTTAGCACATTGTCGTCTCAACATTTATTTTCATTCACTTTTTTTCTCTTTTTTTGGGATGGTTGAATGCTAATGCAAGACTCAGTGAAGATTAAAATACTGTGAGGGACATTTGTAACACAACTAAATGCTAAATGTGTGCTTAGATGAGGGCTGCTTACAAATACTTTTGGAATACGTAGCATTTTTCTTATCAACAAAGAAACTGTCATGAATACTCAGAAATAATGCAATTTCAGATATTTGTGACTCTTTTTGCACAAACCAATGATTAAACTTCTTGCATAAGTATTTTTACAAATTATTTAAGTAAAATAATAATATGTGAGTGATCTGAAGTAAGTATGTGGGGGTTTTAGACCTGCTTTAATTCTGAATGGGTCAGAAATCTGTTTTGGTCCGGTCGTTGCATTTTTAATTTATTTATTTATTACATTTTTACATTTTGGGCTAGCGTGATTGAAAATAAAAATACAGATTTGAATTTTTTCTTAAATTACATGCACGAGAACACTTACTTCATCACAGTTAAATGGTCAGTCATTATAACTTGCTTATATGTCATATTAGAAAACCAAACTAATGGAGCCTTGAAAATGTTGTTAGTCAATTAACATGAAAATTGAGTATTAATTTAGGTTCTAAATATAAAAAGAAGGGGGTAATTGGGTGGATCATATTAGAGGGTCATTGGATGAAAGTCATTATGCTTACAGTATTAGTATTTTAATGAGAATATGGCATTAATAAATTGGTCAGTCATAATGGGGCATCTTTACACTAAAACTGACGCTCAGTAATGTGCAAGTGTGAAATGTGAAGATATTAAACTGATAATGATGAACAAGCATAACAACTCCAGATAAATATTAAATTGATTAAATAAATGCAGCTTACAAGACTCAATAAGCCTACTAGAAGCCAGTTGCATGAAGTAATGT
>KN494827.1:12923-23140 GCA_000787155.1 Scartelaos histophorus | reverse complement strand
AACTAAACCATCTAAAAATCATTTAAATCTAACTTTTACAGTGGCTGATCCACAGTCTGCTCGTCTGTGTGGAGTCATTTTCCCTGTAAAACTTCACAGTATGAAAAATATATTCCATTTATTTTCACTGACATTTGTGCCCACTCACCTCTGTGTCCACTCACCTCTGTGTCCTCTGTGTAAACTTGAAACTAAACCAAGACTAAACCAGAACTAAACCATCTAAAAATCATTTAAATCTAACTTTTACAGTGGCTGATCCACAGTCTGCTCGTCTCTGTGGAGTCATTTTCCCTGTAAAACTTCACACTACGAAAAATATATTCCATTTATTTTATTACATGAGATTTTAATGGTAAAAAAAAATAAATAAATAAACAAAACATGTATTTGTACAGTGAGTAGATTCCAGGCCAGTACTAAACAAGGACTAGACCAGGACTAGACCAGGAACTAAACCAGAGACTAAACCAGATTAAACTAGGACTAAACCAGAATGAAACCTAAATATAGTATCTAAATCTCATACTAAAAATATAACACCACCAGACCAGGACTAGGCCAGGGACTAAACCGGGTACTACACCAGGGACTACATCGAGGAGGAAACCAGTTTTCATTCATTTTCCCTGTAAAGATTCACCTTATGAATATCTGAGGTTGTCTCGAGCTTCAGAAATCAAATCACTGCATTCGACTTTTTACATGGATTGTTATGTCATAGGCAGAAATCCAGACTGCAGTTTCTAAGTCCTTAAACAAAGGAATGTGGCTGTTCTGTGTTTACTGTTTTGTGTTTATTGTTTCGTGTACATATTAAAATGACTCTTGTGTTGTGTGTTCAGGCGGTGTACATGTTCTACGCTCTGGCCCTGGTGTGTGATGATTATTTTGTGCCGTCGCTGGAGAAGATCTGTGAGGTGAGACCCACGAACACACAAATGTCAAACACAACACTCATACATATTACTATTTTTATTAGTTTTATCATTTTTGTCTTTTCTTTTCTTGGTCTGTTCTCTTCCCTTCCTCTTCCTCGGACTCTCTTTTTCTCTCTCAGCGTCTCCATCTGAGTGAGGACGTGGCTGGGGCGACCTTCATGGCAGCAGGAAGTTCAGCTCCAGAACTCTTCACGTCCGTCATCGGTGAGACACTTTGGACTAAAACCAGGACTGAACCAGGACTACACAAGGACTGAATGGGGGACTAAACCAGGACTAAACTAGGACTAAATCAAGACTGACTAGGACTAAATCAAGACTGAACCAGGGAATAAATTAGGACAACGCCAGGACTGAACCAGGATTGAACCAGGACTAAACTAGGACAATCCCAGGACTGAAACGGGGACTAAACCAGGACTAACCTAGGACTAAATCAGGACTGAACCAGGGACTAAACCAAGGACAATTCTAGTACTGAACCGGGGACTAAACCAGGACTAAACTAGGACTAAACCAGGACTTTAACCAAGGATTGAACCAGGACTAAACCAGGACTGAACCAGGATTAAACTGGGAACTAAACCAGGACTAAACTAGGCCTAAATCAGGACTGAACCAGGGTCTAAACCAGGACAACGCCAGGACTGAATCAGGGACTAAACGGGGACTAAACTAGGGCTAAACCAGGACTGAACCAGGACTAGACAAGGACTGAACCGGGACTTTAACCAAGGACTGAACCAGGACTAAACTAGGACTGAACCAGAATTAAACCAGGGACTAAACCAGGGAAAACCAGGACACCAGAATTAAACCAGGGACTAAACCAGGGACTAAACCAGGACTAAACCATAGACTAAATGAGGGACTAAACCAGGACTAAACTAGGACTAAATCAGGACTGAACCAGGACTACACCAGTACTGAACCGGGGACTAAACCAGGACTAAACCACAACTACACTAGGACTACACTAGGACTAAACCAGAGACTAAACCAGGGACTAAACCAGGACTACATCATTACTGAACTGTGGACTAAACCAGGACTACACAAGAACTGAACCAGAACTAAACCAAGATTAAACCTGGACTAACGCCGGTCTATCTCTGTGTGCTGTGCAGGGGTGTTCATCACTAAAGGAGACGTGGGCGTGGGGACTATTGTTGGATCTGCAGTGTTCAACATCCTCGTCATCATCGGAGTCTGCGGCATCTTCGCTGTCCAGGTATGACACTGCCCACACAGCGGTGCACAGTCCAACAACAAAAATACTACACAAAATGATCACAAACAAAAGAAACCTGCTGTTTAATAATCTGCACTTTTGCTTGGCCATTTTACACTTCAGTCAACACAAGTACAGGCACAATTTAGCACATTTCTGACAAATATAGAAATAAACCAGGACCAAACTAGACCTAAACCAAGATTAGACCAGAACTAGGCCAGGACTAAACCAGGGACGAAATCAGATTAAACTAGGACTAAACCAAAATTAAGCCTAAATCTAGTACTGAAAAATAATATTCAAATATGACTAAAGTAGGACTAGACCAGTACTAGACCAGGAACTAAACTTGGAACTAAACCGGGGACTAAACCGGGGACTGAACTAGGGAGTAAACCGGGAGCTACACCAAGGATTACACCAGGGACTAAACCAGATTAAATTAGGACTAACCCAGGTTTAACCCTAAATATTGTACCTAAATATAGCGCTTAAATATAATTAAACTAGGACTAGACCAGGACTAAACCGGCGACTAAATCGGGGACTATACCTGGGACTAAATTGGATTAAACTAGGACTAAACCAGAATTAAACGTAAATTTAGTACCTAGATATTGTACTAAAATATGACTAAAGTAGGACTAGACCAGTACTAGACCAGGACTTGACCAGGGACTGAACCAGGAACTATACCAGATTTAAAATAGGACTAAACCAAAATTAAATCAGACTCAAACTCTTACTAAACTAGAATTGAACTCAAAACTATAAGCAAAACTATATAATAAAATGTATTGGGGGAATTAAAAAAAACACTTTTTGTCACTAATCCCAGCCTGAGCTCCTGTGATATAATACGACCAGGTGAAGTTTAGTCCAAATAATCTGGTGTGGGCCAAAGTCTACTCTCCTTCTTTAATCTGTGTTTTTAATCCCAAAGAAGAGAGAGAGAGAAAGAGAACATTACGTCATCTGCTCTTCATTATTCACATTTGGATCAGCTAGATACATATTTTTCATTTTAGCTTTTTTTTTTTTTCTTCGGTTTGCAGAGACACAACAAAATCACATCAACTATCAGATAAAATGTGTAAATGTGAAGTGTGTTGCCTAAGAACCACAGACTGTATGAAGTGGTTTAGGGAAGTGTTTTCTGTGCTGTCAGATACTGTGTTATCTGGTGTGTCATGGGAAATTATCCTAATTCACCTAATTGGTCTAAATATTTTTTGAAAACTACTTACTTTATTTTCCGGACTATAAGTCACTCTGGAGTTACCAGACAGCAGACAGGACAGCAGCTCTGCAGCCGACATGCGCAGTAGAGCAAAGTGGTGCAGGAGTGTCAGAGCGACAGCATCAAGATACTGGCCCAGCCTAGAGCGCCCTCCTGTGGCTCTGGGTGAATATGACAGCCGAATGAAACGATGTGGAAATGATATATTTTAATGTCTAAGCCAAAACATGACTTATAGTCCAAAAAATATGGTAACTATGGTAGTACAAATATGAATGATTATAAAATACTTTATCTATTTGATTCCTATTCAAGACATTTTGATAAGAACGACTTTATATTGTCAATATAGGTTACATTTTCTGCTGTGTGTGTGCCGTGGTTTTTTTTTGGGGGGGTTTTTTCAACTAAAAAAAATGCGCCTTGGCTCAAATATGGTTGAAAAACACTGGCCTGAGGGAGTGTGATGTCACCCACAGCGTTCAGCTCAGATGAAGCTCACAGTATTAGCAGTTCTACGGGTGAATTTGGAGCTGCGTCTGTAATTAAACGCTAGTGGGAGGAACCTCAGGGAAAGAATTTGGCTTATTAGTCCGTCAGTAATGTTCATCTCTTCATTTATGGATGAAACAGCGAAATAAACCCCAGGATCATGTAGAGCGGGTTCATACGAACACTTTAAGACCAAAATGATGAGTCTGACAGCAGCAGTTACAGAGAGAGAGCAGAGGACGTTCAGCAGAAGCCAGAGCTGATGGAGCTTTAAGTGCACCCATGCTCACTTCCTATTTAGAATTCAGTCTGTTTATAGAGTCTGGGCTAAGGACACATGCTGCCCCTGAGCTCCACAGGTCAAGAGGTCAAACCCTGAGCTCCACAGGTCAAGAGGTCAAACCCTGAGCTCCACAGGTCACACACTTCTGTATTGACTTGTGTCTCTTTTGTCTCCTCAGACGATCCGTTTGTCCTGCTGGCCTCTGCTCCGAGACTCCACCTACTACACCCTGTCCATCTCTGCTCTCATAGTGGTAAAGTATTTAAACTACTACACCCTGTCCATCTCTGCTCTCATAGTGGTAAAGTATTTAAACTACTACACCCTGTCCATCTCTACTCTCATAATGTACTTAAGTTACTACACTTTTACTCTGTACCAAAGCATCCTAACTATTCGTCATGATGACTTTAGAAGTGCTTTTCACAACTTTCAGAGACCAATTATCATGCAAACAGGCACTTTCTGGTTCACGGAAGATAAAAATGCTTTATAATTAGATACAGACAGTACACAGTGGTCTCTTTCTGACCCTAAAAACTGCATTTACAGTGTAATAACGCAGTTCTTAAAAATGATACTGTTAAGAAATTCGTTTTTTTTTATTTTCATGTTGTACGTTTGAACTTTTTCTACTTTTAAAATGTAAAAGTTGATTTACCTGCACTAGGGTAATTTCCTAGCCCTAGTGAATACCTGCACTAGGGCAAAAAAATCCTTTATCAAAGGGACAAAAAGAACATTCCCTTCATTTTACTATAAGAGTTTCAGTTTCTTTAATGAAAACTGATATGAACCAATACATTACATTATTTAGAACATATTTTTGTGCCATTTTGCAAAGCCACTCTTCCTGAAAATATTGGTTTGAACATTTTAATTGAAACTGGGGTAAAGATCCTCCACTAAAACCCGTGGGGAAGTCTTCTCTAGTCTGTCTGACACATTTATTGTCTCATAATAACATCTGTTCTGTTTCTGCTCCACCCCCACAGTTCATATACGATGAGAAGGTGGTCTGGTGAGTTCTCTGCTCTTATGTGAAGCTTCTGTCCATCTATGTTAAACCTGTTTTCTGATCTAAACTCTGTGATTTCAGGTGGGAAGCCCTCACACTGATCCTCATGTACTTTGTCTACATTCTAATCATGAAGTGAGTTTTGGAAATTTAGAAAGAGTTGGTTTAAAGTGCATATGACAGGTTAGAACACTAATTTTCACACTAACAGAGGTGATCAGTTCCGGTTAGACTAATAAATGAATTACAAGACTTTTAGTTTATTGATGTAAGGCTGAAATGGGCTTGTGTAGATTGTCCCTGCGTTTTGGATGGAGTTTTCCTCGTTGATAAAGTAGGTAGAGGTATTCCAACTTCTAATACATTTTTGTATTTATTCTCTATTTCAGACACAAATATTATTCAGTCCATAGTTTAAAAGAAAAAAAATGGATACCAAAAAAACCCCAAAACAAACAAGCAAACATACAAAGCACCCAAATTATTCCATAAAGTTTATAAAGAAGCAGTGTTGGGAGGAACAGTTTGCATGTGAGTAATCAGAGTACAAATGATGAGTAACTGTATTCGGTTACAGTTACTGTTTCAGTGAGTGGCAAACAGTGACTTTGTTGAAATAAATGGATTACAGGGAGGTATTTTCCCATTATCACATTTTGGGCTGTATCCTTATATCCTCATCACCGTGTAAACAGTTGAAAACAGAAAACAAAAAGTGATTATTCAAAACAAAGAGCACGTGCTTCGTGTACTGCTTTTAATATACAGAGGAGTATACAAAGAACAACAAAAGTGAAACTTAATTTAACTTAATTTAATATATGAATTAACATCTTTATAAAAAAATTCAAGGACTGCAAAGTACTTTATTATTATTAAAAAAACATAAACTGTTATCTTTTCAACTAAACAGTTGATCCCTGTCACCTTGACTGGTTCTTGTGGCATGTCTTTGTGAACAGGCTGTGATGTCAGGGTCAGGATGTTGTAGCAATGAACATGGGCCAATATCATGTTGTGGTTAAAATTTACATCTGGCATAAGGTTTGTGCAAGGAGCATTTTTGTCATTGTCACATCAAGTCTGAAGAATATTTAGTAATTTGAAATTACTGATGGAAGAAGAATTCTGGCAATAAATGAAAAAAACAATCATTTTCATAAAAAAATAAATAAATAAATAAAAAATTGTAAAAACATTTTTTCCTCTTTTTTGTACTTGTAGGAAAAAGGGTAATTGAAAATTCTTCATAGAACATTCTTCCTATAATCAATACAAAGATTTGAGTTAAAAAGTCAAATACAAAATTAAGACTCCAAACAAACAAGAAATTGCAGGATGTGCTGCTACATTCATGAAGTTTTAAAAACGACAATATCAAGTAATCCAAAGTATTCAGATTACGTTACTCACCTAACCTTAACTTTTACTTTTACATTTTGGTGTATGTAATCTGTAATCTGTAGGGGAATACATTTTAAAAATAACCTTCCCAACACTGAGAAGAAGTGTGGAGTTTCTGTGGCCAGTGCTTTCGCAGAGCAAAGGTGTAAGGGCATGAGCTCATTTGAATTCAGTGCTACTTCCTTTTTTTTATTTTTGTACTTTTCTTCTGAATATTTTTTACACAAACTGCCGCTTAGCTGACATAAGAGCACATACTTAATATTTTAGCACAGGTTCTATCCCACCAAACCAAGTCATCTTTAGAAAATCATGAAAACCTGCCGTCTGCACTTTGATTGTTTGGATATTTAGTTTATATTCGATTGTTGTATTTTCCAGATGTAATTCCTATGTGGTTCGGTTTTTGGAGAGGAGGAAAAAGAACTCCTCAGCTCTGAGAAACGGAGCGGCCAATAACACGGAGCTGGAGGACGGGGAGGCCACGGCAGTACTGCTCAAGAAAGGTCAGAGGGCAGATCTTACGCTGATTTAATTTAGCTTTTCACTTCAAATATGCTACAAAGAGGTAAAAGTGCGTTAAGTAATTTTTCCGTTCTTTGTTTATATTGCCTAAAATGTCTTCTTTGTAATGACATCATGCTGCACTGAAAAAAAAAGCCAGATTTGCTTAAAAAAATCTGTAAACACAATAAAATTACGTTTAGGCTTCGATCCCCTTTGCACGTATTTTTCCCAGAACATGAAAGTAACTTTTTCATGTTTTCAATCATCCTGAATATGCATATTTATCTTACGTTACCTTATCACGAAAATTACCCCTTTTTATGGTTTTATTTTTTATATATTATTTAATTCTGTCGACACAATTATTTTAATACGCAATGTCATATCCTTAAAGGGTTTGAAATTAAAAGAATTCAAAAACAGTCATAGTAGTGGTGTAACAATAACCAAAATACCGTCAAATGTCTCACAATAATATCATAGGTCACAATATATATTGAATTACAAGTTTCTTTGCTTAAATTTAATTTTGTGGTGCAGTAATAGCTAAAAAAACAACAAAAAACTGAGAAAAACAGAGGGAACTACATAGACCATGATCCTTTGCTGTTTCAGTGCAAACTAAATGAAGAAATAACTGTTATTAAGCACTTTTAAATCTTATTATTGTATTATAACAGCACTAAAAGCTTATCAGGCATTTCAAAAAGAAAAAGTAGCATGTTCACAATTATGTAAAACTCCACAAAATATCGGAATAAATATTGTACAGTGAGATGCAGATGGAGAAAATTTCGTAGTGAGAGATTTGGATATCGATACATCCCGAATGATTAGCTGTTATTTGATTTTTGCACTTCAACTTCAAGCTGTTCAAAATGTCACTGATCTGAATATGACAATAAATGTTCCACCAAATGATGCTCAAAGTATTTTAGAATGTTACTCTAGTTGTATTATGCGCTTTCCCATGAAATTGCAATAAATATCGTACTGTGACAATATCGTATCGTGAGACTTGGATATTGTCACACCCTTAGTTGACACTGTTACTTTATATGCAATGTCAAATGTCCTAAAAGGGTTATAAAGTAAAACATGACAAAAACAGTCTTAACTTTAAACAATTCACAAGAAATACAAAATGGATTTAGTCTGAAAAGCCTCAGATCGAGCAATAAAGTCCAGTCCACGTTATTTCTGTAGCGCATTTTATAAATATGACAGTTTCCAATGTGCTGTCCAGACAAATGAATATGATAAAAAACGGTCAATCATTAAAAAAAAAAACTCTAAATAAAAAGTGTTGAAATGCACAAAGCTAAAAAATGAATAAAATAAAATAAATAAATATAATGAAATAAAAAACACATAATACCACATAACTTACACTTTGGCATCACACACTCAGGGAACAATTTAGTGGAGTTATCTGCTCGTTTCCATGGAAATGACTAAGTTATGTGCTATTTTGTGGAACATTTCAGATAAAACGCTGTCCAGACCACAGTGCTCCTCCGCGATAAGATTCTTAGCTGTTCGCAAACTCACAGATATCGCAATTTTTACCGTCTTCAAAAGCAAATAAGTTAATTTTCACGATTTGCAGTGATCTGAAGTTACGTCTCATGGAATAAAATGTTTGTTTTGTTCTAATTCCTGGTGTTCGTTTCCTTTCAGCGAATCACCAGAGGAAGACGTCCGTGCTGATGGTGGACGAGCTGCTGAGCGCCTACCCACACCAGCTCTCCTTCTCCGAGGCCGGGATGAGGATCATGATCACCAGCCACTTCAGCCCCAGGACCAGGCTCACCATGGCCTCACGCATGCTCATAAACGAGGTACCAAACCAGGACTAGACCAGGACTGGACCAGGACTGGACCAGGACTGAACCAGGACTGAACCAGGACTGGACCAGGACTGGACCAGGGCTGGACCAGGACTGGACTAGGACTGGACCAGGACTGAACCTGAACTGAACCAGGACTGAACCAGGACTGAACCTGAACTGAACCAGGACTGAACAAGGACTGAACCAGGACTGAACCAGGACTGATCCAGGAGTGGACCAGGGCTGAACCAGGACTGAAGCAGGACTGGACCAGAACTAGACCAGGACTAAACTAGACCTAGACCAGGACCTAACCGGGACTAAACCAGGATAAAATCATAACTCATAGAAATCTAAACTAGAACTGAACAATGACTAAGCCAGGACTCAGCCAGTATTGAACCAGGACAGAACCAGGATTAGACCAGGACTAGACCAGGACTAAACTAGGATAACATCATAACTCAGCTAAATCTAAACCAGAACTGAACCAGGACTAGACCAAGACTAAACCAGGACTAAATCTAGACTAAACCAGGACTGAATAATGGCTAAATCAGGACTAAACCAAGAATCAACCAGGACTGAACCAGGATTAGACCAGGACTAGACCAGGACTAAACCAGGACTGAACAATGAGTGAACCAGGACTATATTAGGACTGAATCAGGACTGAACCAGAACTAGACCACAACTGGACCAGGGCTGAATTACGACTGAACCAAGACTGAACTAGGACTAAACCAGAACTAGACTAGGACTAGACTAGGACTAGACCAGGACCTAACCAGGACTAAACCAGGATAAAACCATAACTCAAACAAGATTAAACCAGGGCTGAACAATGACTGAACCAGGACTAGACCAAGACTAAACCAGGACTCAACCCAGACTCAACCAGGATTGAACCAGGATCAGACCAGAACTAAACCAGGACTGAACAATGACTGAGCCAGGACTAGACCAGGAGTGAACTAGGACTGAACCAGGACTAGACCAGGACCAGACCAGCACCAAACCAGGATTGAACCAGGACTACACCAGGACTAAACCAGAACTGAATCAGGACTGAACTAGGACTAAACCAGGATTGGACCAGGACTGAACCAGAAGTAAAGCAGAACTGGACCTGGACTGGACCAGGACTAAATGGACTGAACCAAGACTGACCAGGTCTCACCCCCTCGTCTCTCCCGTCAGAGGCAGCGTCTGATCAGCTCCAGGACCCTCACAAACGGAGACTCGGACGTGGTGGGGGTGAAGGGC
>KN494827.1:0-12837 GCA_000787155.1 Scartelaos histophorus | reverse complement strand
GAGGGGCCGATCGACGCGACGACCGCGAAACGGGAAACGACACGGAGAACGAGGACAACGACAACAACGAAAACGACGAAGACGAGGAAGAGGAGGAGGGAGAGGGGCCCTTTGTGCCCTTCCACTGTCCAGGTAAAACTAGGACTGGGATTTGACAAGAACTAAACCTGGTTCAAACCAGCACTTCACAAGGATCACATCACTAAACTTAAATCTTAAACAGAACTACACCTACTTTAAAACCCTCCACTTGACAGAATTCCAAGTCCTATATTATTCTTCAAATGATTCTCGTGAAGGTGCATGGAGTTTGTGGAGCACTTCCTGTATTACCAGATGACATCACAAGGTGGAACAGAGTGTTTCCTGTTTGAGAGAAGGACACAGCCTAAATATTCAGAGATTGTGTATTAAAGAAAATAGTTTATTAAGTTTCATCTGATGATTATATGCAACATTTTTACATTTTTTCCAATTTAAAAAAATACAGTATATTCATATTTTAAATTGTTAGTTCCTATGGCAACAGTCCCTTTTGCACCATTCTGAAACACAGCTTCTTTACCAGTCATTATGTGGCCCACAGAATCTAGAGCATCCCCTGTGTGACGCCTCTGCCCCTAAGTTTATGGATTTACTGTATTTCAGTTCATGAACGCATCAGAGCATCCACACAAGTACCTTTAGAAACACAGAGGTGCACAAAGGTAATTCATATCACCATTTTCTTAGAGCTGGAGCACAATTCATGTAACTCATGTATTTTTTGATTCAGTTTTTAAGAGTTAACTAAAGCTGTGTGCTGTATGTATCTGAAAGTTTTCACTGTGATTGGTCATATCCACCTGACACTCACTGAGGCTGACCAGTAGGAGTGGGTGGTGAAAAGTGTCTAATAAGTTTAAGGTTGTTTGTTGTTTTAAAGTTTAAGTTCTAAAAGTTTATGAGTATAGAGCTGCACTTGCACAAAAAACCCCAAAAAACCTAAAATCACCATATGTCCATTTGAACAAAACAGAACAGTGTCACAGGAATGAGATCTTTCCATTTTAATTCATTTTAATCACATCTACTGTGTATTTTGTATTTTCCAGGTGGAGTGTTGAATAAGTTCAAGTGGCTCTTGGCCTGGCCCCTCAGCCTCATCTTCTACTTCACCATCCCAAACTGCTCGTCTCCACGCTGGGAAAACTACTTCATGTTCTCCTTTATCTCCTCCACCATGTGGATCGCAGGCCTCTCCTACATCATGGTCTGGATGGTGAGTGTGTGCATACCAGCTTAGCTTTTCTCATGGATACTTCCTTTGGTGGATTGTACCCGTGGTAAATATTTATAGTACTTTCAGAAGTGTAGAGCTGTTGCCCTTGATGCAGAATACACACTTTTGTCCAATACTTTATAAGGATGTGAGTCTATGGAAAATAATTTGTTCCATTAGATTTTTGATTTTAAATACCCCTGAATTCTTCACTTTGAATTTTATAACTCTAAAAATGCAACTCTGAAGAAACAATTGAGTGAAGAGGACAGAGGCTGTTTTCTATTGGCTGTTCTGATCTGTGGGCGGGGTTTGAGGTTTTGATGAAGCTAATTCTGATCGCTTCACTGCACCATTTCCTGTTTGCTACTAAATTAGATGGGATCACTCTGGATCGATTGCTTCAGTCTTGGCATTTTAGATTTTTGCTGCAAATTTTTCCACTGTGAATTTTCCACTCTGAATTTTGACTGTTAAATTTCAGGGTTTGAAAATATTTGTGCTGAATATTTAAAAGGTGATTTTTTTATACAGAATTTTAAACACTTTGAAAATGTATACTTAAAATTTCAGCAACTAAATTTCTGGATAAAAATAATTCAAACATGTTTTTTCAGACTTAAAAAATTCAAAGTGAGAAATTCAGCGGTTCATTCAAAATCTGATGAAACTGATGTGTGAAGTTGAGGTGGGTGTGATTGACAGGTGGATTAGCCAATGACACACAGGCTCCATCTGTATCAAAACAAACATGGCTGCTCACGAGGAAAAAAGAAAGAAGGGAAGAAAAAAGAAAGGAAGTAATATCACAGGGAACTGATAAACAGCTCACAGATTCTACAGAATCAGTGATCAGCACTGAACTGTTCATGAGATCAGAGACATTTGAAGTTGTATTTGGAGTTGTACAAAGGAATCCCTGCGTCTATGTCATCATCTCATCATAGGTGTTAAAATAAGTGTTAAAACTTCAGCCTAAACCTTCAGTCTGTAGAATAACTTTTGTGATATGCATAATTTCTGTGTTAAATCATTATAATAAGATTAATGTTTATTTTAATTGGCTGAAGAAATAAACCAACTAATCATTTGCCTGAAAGCTTTTAATCTGATTAAACATAATTTAATTTAGAATACAAGTTAATTCAGCTTAAAAAAGACCATGTAAATACTTAATTCCTAATGATTATTCTGAGTTAAGCTTATTCGGAATTAAACTTTATTCTGATTTAAGTGTGTGGGTTATTCCGATGTTAAAGCCGATTTAATTTATTCAGTGACCATGTAAACGATTATTCTGCTTAAAAAATAATTCCTGTCGTTCATGCTCGTTGGGTCGTTCTTCTGACGCGATGGCGTTATGCAAAAAGGCCCCAGAGCAAACTTTGGTCTCGAACCCAATTTTTTCTAATAAATCGCTGTAAGAACTACAGATAATAAAAAGAGCGGAGGCAGAAAACAGCAAAAGCGGAAAGAAACAGCCAAATGCCAGTAGCAGCTGATTGTGTGTTTTCTTCTATAGATGTAAATATGTTTGTGTCCCTGTCCAATCAGAACCTTCCCCAGGGAATAAAGCAAATTTACATGTTTACATGTTTTCCATGTAAACCTTAATTCGGAATGATTATTTCCATGTAAACTCAAAGGAGAATAATTTAAATCGTATCTATTTAATTCAGAATAATTTAATTTGGAATTAAAAACATCATGTAAACCTAGCAATTGTGGTATCAAAATTGGTATCAAGTCTTTTCCTTAGTCTAGAAAAATCGAGTT
This sequence comes from Scartelaos histophorus, assembly GCA_000787155.1. NCBI lineage: Eukaryota > Metazoa > Chordata > Actinopteri > Gobiiformes > Gobiidae > Scartelaos > Scartelaos histophorus. The sequence continues at coordinate 9,800 of KN494827.1, read as the reverse complement.
TGGAATTTTATTATCGTGACAACACTAATCATCACATTCTATCACTATTTCATTTTATATGTGTTTTTAATTAGTTTAATTTAATGTGTTTCCAGGTGACAGTGATCGGTTTCACCCTGGGCATCCCGGACGTGATCATGGGCATCACGTTCCTGGCAGCGGGCACCAGTGTCCCAGACTGCATGGCCAGCCTGATCGTCGCGCGCCAGGGTCAGTGCAATTGACTCCAAACCAGCGCCTCACAACATTTGTTATCCTGCATGTCCCCAAAGCATGTCCTACACTCTTGAGTACTGTACACGTACGCACGTACTTCTGAAGTAGTTTCCAGGTGGTTTATTTATTTATTTATTTGTTTATTAGATTGGGACAGTGCATGTTAATGAACATACATGACAGAAGCACGAATGTAAACATACGTCTTATTTCCATCTATAGTCCCACAGGTCGGGGTCACAGGGATCAGCGGGGTTAAGCGCAGGTCCTTTCATGACTTAGATCTAATGGAGCTGTTCTGCAGGTATGGGGGACATGGCGGTGTCGAACTCCATCGGCAGTAATGTGTTTGACATCCTGGTGGGGCTGGGTCTGCCCTGGGCCCTCAAGACTCTGGCCATCAACTACGGATCAGACGTGAGTATAGAGGTTGTGGGTTAGACTCCTGATCTCTCTGTGTTTAGTTTAAATGTTGTGACTCTTATCTATCGGAGCAGCATGTTTGTTCCGGGAAAATATTGACCCTTATCTCCCCAAACCAAATATTACTATCTGAACTGTACACAATACAGAGCAGAATCCTTTAGCGATGCATTTTATACGGCAAATATTTGTATGATTATTATGTGAAATTTTCAAAACTAGATAATTAAACTTAACCAAAATCAAGTTAACTGTGATTTTTACAGTCACTTACCTTCCTCTAATTATTCACCACTATGAGTTTCTAACCACTTTTCATAACTTGTGGAGACCAGAGCAGAGGTTTGCTGTAACGGTAATGCTAACAACAACCAGCCTGCTAACCATGCACTTCCTGATTCTCATACAATAGAACATAGCAGATTTATTTTGACCTCAAGAGCTGTCTAAACAATATTCTGTATCTGTACTGGGGCATACAGCTAACCCAGGTCTTTAACAGGATTCTTCCAGGTCTAATCTAGGTTTAAACCAGGTCTAAAAGTCGACTACACCATTGTCACTGTATTTCTAAATAAGAAATGATCCAAAGAGGGCAAAAGAGAAGCTAAAATAATTTCTAAATGAGGCAAACCTACACCTGGAGCTCGTGTATCATCATTTGAGAACCACAGCGCCAAAGTGAACGCTAACACCTCTGTATTGACCGTAGCTGTTAAAACGCTGCCTAAATGACATCTTTGTTGAACTAAAATAATGATTTGACATCAGGGGTCAGAGTTTGACGCGTGATCGAGCAGAAAATGACTAAATCCATGTCTCAGCCTGCGTCATTCTTCTGTTTAAAGCATCAGTCTCTCTTTTGTCGTTTGTTCTGCTGGAGACACAGAGGGACACGAGGACCCTCCCCCTGCGTCAACACCAGGACACCTCCGAATGAGTTAGGAAAAACACTAGAGGATTTGAGTAGTTTGGACTAGTTGGATGAGGAGTGGACATGAACATACCCAAAATTCAGATAATCATTTTTTTAAAGACCTTATGTTATGCAAAAGTGACTGTTGTTTGTGTTGAGGAAACATTACATCACAACAGATCAGAAAAAAGTGTAATATGAGAGGACACTTTTTTTTTCCACCTTTAATGAGGACATGTTATGCAAAATCGACTGTTCAGAGCAGAGGTCACCAGCCTTTTTGAAGCTGAGAGCTGCTTCATGGGCACTGAGTCATACAAAGGGCGTCAGGAATGGGAGCCCACTGTGTTTTTTAGCAGCGCTGCAAAAGACTATAAGAGACGCTGGGCTGTACTTTATCTTATTTTCCTATGACTGGTTCATCCAAACACGGGTAAATCTGTGCATGTCACAGTTTGATTCGCTTTGATATGAAATAGCAGTTTTTCTTTTACATATATACATTATTACCGTATTTTTCGGGCTATAAACCGCACCGGATTATAAGCCACAGTATCAAATAATATGTCAATTGCTGTCATTGTCCACACATAAGGTGTTATAGGGTAACACAAAAATACAAGTTTAACAGTTGGGTGATTTGGGCATCAAACATGCCCGGATCCCTCTCAACATTGTTCAGTTTTAACACAAAAATACAAAACCTGAAATCTGCATGGTGCATGTCTCTTAACAGGTGCATTTTGGGTCCTTGTACAGCACACGGCAGAACTACCGGTATGTTGCACAGTCGCCCTATATGTCGCCAACATATTACTCCTCCTGACTCGTGGAGTAATATTATTAGCCGTAATGTGGACAACATAAAATCGGTTCGAGGTTGGTAAACACAACCAAAGGTCATACATAAGGCGCACTGGATTATGAGGCGCACTGTTGATTTTTGAGAAAATGTAATGATTTTAGATGCGCCTTTTAGTCCGAAAAATACGGTAATAATGATTCATGATAATCATCTATGTGAAGACACTGATCACGTTAATGATTTCTCACAATATTTATCAACAATGACAGCAAGGTGGGAAACAGATCAATATTCAGCACTTTAAGTTTATTAATCTTAGGAATTGTTAAATTGTCAGATGATCTCAGGATACTGTTACGCAACATAAAGTTGAATGCACATGTGTCCAAAAGTCAAACACTTTTCAGTCTTTTCATCATAAATGGAGCCAGCAGAAATAAAGTGACCAGTATAAATAAAGTGACCATACATGAGTGAAATGCCTGTGAAATAAAAAGCTGTGCTAAACCTGCACTCATACAATCTGCACTCGTACGACCTGCACAGGTATGAGCTCTGAAAGTTTATTATCTCCAACGTGATAGAAGCACAGAACAGACTCAGCAACAGGACATCCCTCTGTCACAGAAAGAGCACTCACATTCCACTGAGCCGTGTCCTTTAGTCCGACAGAAGCTGAACTGCATCATTTTATGCAAATGAGCCAACATAAACAAATTTACACTCTCAGAGTTGTACATTTACACTCAGAGTTGTATTTTGATTCCTAACTGATTCCTGATTGATTTTGTATCCTAACCAGAGAATGTGGAATTTTAACAAAATCGTGAAATAAAAACTTCATCAAACAGAGCAGGTTAATGGATAAAGGCTTAAAACAATTTTCTTCAATCTTCTTAAAAATATAAAACAAATAAGATTCTCCTAAACATCATCTAATCGGCCATGCCCCTCACCACAGTGTCTTCTGTCAGGGTGTGAGCGCCAAAGGGAACTCGTTTAATAAAGCTACTAATACTTTGTCTGTATTTCTTTTTTTTTCAATCATTTCTGTTGCTGCTCGCTCTAATATAACGTGTTGTCTCCTCAGATCAAGCTGAACAGTAAAGGCCTGATCTTCTCGGTGGGGCTCCTGCTGGCCTCAGTCTTCATGACGGTGAGTTTGTCTGCCGTATTTCACTGCTTTCAGATCAGATTCATCTATTGTCATTTCTAGAAACCCTATAGTTTAACTGAGCTGGAGATGGGTCAGAATTCCAGGGTGGAATTTGCTGTTTAATAAATAATGACACTATTTTTGGAGCTACATTATAATGTTTCCTCATCATAAACATACCCGGAGTCGTATTGTTTTTCATTCACACAAGCAGAAATGTCTGTTCCACCTTGTGATTATGTCATGCAGTGGAAATATACAAGTTCTCATCTGTGTTTTTAAACTTTGTCACTAGAAACATTTAGATTTCAGGCCTACAACTGTCAATTTTTAATCAACAAAACGTAAAATGTAGTTGTTAACTTGACATCACAAGGTGGAACATTTAGAGCTTTGGAGATGCACACAGACTGATAATAAAGTGTTACTCAAACATGTGAATGAAACAAAACACAACTCCAGGTCTGTTTTTGAGGTGGTAACAACATTAAAACTTGATTAAAAGGTCACAAGTAAATTTTGTGTAATAGGAACTAGAACTGTCAGATTGCAGATTTGTTGATCTGGTTTATGGTTCATACCTGTAATTACCGGGCTTATCCACAGGAAACAAAAAACTGGCACAAAGTTCAGCGTCTTCTCTGTTGACATGAATGAACTAAGTTGAAATATTTTTTTCACAATAGCTTCAAAAAGTGGTGCCATTATTCGAGTCCAGAGACGCGATTGTTGTCAATTGAAAGGACTTTAATGCTACATTCAGACAAATATTAGACTAGACACGCAACCTCCATATGACCAGTTTGTGGACCCAAAACAAAACAGAATGATAAGAACATTCATGGATTAGAAGTCTGGATCGTAAACTGAAAAACGAAGTGGACTCGGGGAGCATGGTATCAAACCTTCCACAAGTGCGCTCGTGTTCATTTCCTGTGGTTTGGATATTTCTTTCAAAAACAGTGAGGCTCCCAGTGAGTCATGCTATGGTAGTTTTATTATAACGTTTTGTTTTTTTTGTAGTTGTTCCATTCTAGTGTTTTATTTTGTAGGTGTTTCATTCTAATCTTTTATTTTGTAGAAAATTCTAGTGCTTTATTTTGTAGGTGTTTCATTATAATCTTTTATTTTGTAGAAGATTCTAGTGCTTTATTTTGTAGGTGTTTCATTATAATCTTTTATTTTGTAGAAGATTCTAGTGCTTTATTTTGTAGGTGTTTTATTATAATCTTTTATTTAGTAGATTATTCTAATGTTTTATTTCATAGGTGTTTCATTCGAGTGTTTTATTTTTTAGGTGTTTCATTATAATATTTTATTTTGTAGAAGATTCTAGTGTTTTATTTTGTAAGTATTTCATTCTAATCTTTTATTTTGTAGGTGTTTCATTCTGGTGTTTTATTGTGTAGATAATTCAAGTGTTTTATTTCATGGGTGTTTCATTCTAGTGTTTTATTTTTTTAGGTGTTTCTTTCTAATGTTTTATTTAGTAGGTGTTTCATTGTACTGATTTATTTTGTAGGTGTTTCATTCTGGTGTTTTATTGAGTAGATAATTCTAGTGTTTTATTTTGTAAGTATTTCATTCTAATCTTTTATTTTGTAGATTATTGTAATGTTTTATTTCATAGGTGTTTCATTCTAGTGTTTTATTTTTTTAGGTGTTTCTTTCTAATGTTTTATTTAGTAGGTGTTTCATTGTACTGATTTATTTTGTAGGTGTTTCATTTTAATGTTTTATTTTGTAGGTGTTTCATTCTAATGTTTTATTTAGTAGGTGTTTCATTGTAGTGATTTATTTTGTAGGTGTTTCATTTTAATGTTTTATTTTGTAGGTGTTTCATTCTGGTATTTTATTTTGTAGGTGTTTCATTTTAATGTTTTATTTTGTAGGTGATGGGGGTCCATCTGAACAAGTGGACTCTGAACCGGCGTTTGGGTCTGATGTGTCTGATGCTTTACTCGATCTTCCTCTGCTTCTCCTGCCTCATCGAATACAACATCTTCACCTTCGTCAACCTGCCCACCTGCCGCGAAGACGAGTGAAAAGAACTGCAAAACAAAACTACAAAACAAAAAAACGACAGGAAGTCCACACACGTCCCACAGTGCAATACCGAGAGGGAACGAGCTACTACTGCTACGAGGACTTTTGATTTGAAAATCCCTCATTTCTCACAGGGGAAGTGCAAATAGGAGAGGGGACACAGTGGTGATGTACACAAGCTGCTAAACGTTTATTTTGAAAGGAATTTAAGCAATGGTTTCAAATAGTTACTGTAAGGATCTGGTGCACATTTAATGACAATGCAAAGGAACGCATAAGACTACAATACACTGCCAATAGATTCTATGTTTTACTAGATGTTATATTAGAGCTAAAGGCGCTGTACCTGATTTTTACCGTCGTAAAAACATAAAAAACAAAACTAGTTCATTTCAAACCCTCCAAAATGATTTCTCATTTACCTTATGCATTGGGAACATTGTAATTACTCACCGCGATGCGTTTATAAGCGCTTTTCACAACACTGCCGTCACAGTAAATGCATCAACTAGCATGCTTCCTGATTCTCGGACAATAAAACGCTTTATAATTAAATATAGATAGCACACAGCGGATTTATTTTGACCTCAAGAGCTGCTCATACAATTATCTCTACTGGGGAGTACATGGGGGGAAAAATCAGGCACAGGTCATTTAACTGTTATCAAAATGAGCCGAGGTATTAGATTTTTCATATTTACCAGTATCACACATAAGCTACTCTAGTGTTATTTAATTTGTAAATTAATGTAAAAAGGTCCTATATTATGCATTTGTAGCTTAAAACAATGTCAGTATATGAAAATTAGCAACAAATAGCTGCTCTGTTCACTGGTCAGAGTGATTGGTGAATTTGTATGAACTTTAAAAACACTGAAAAGTACTTACCACCTGATGACATCACAAAGTGGTACAGAGTGTGTTGAGAAAGACAGAAAATCAATGAAACAATACAATGTTTTGCATATTATAGGATCAATTAAAACTATATCTATTAAAATTGGACCAAAAGTACGTATTATATTACAAACTTTATTTTTATCACAAAGGACCTGCTAGATTCACCATTACAAATACCAAACATAGCGTCAATGTGAGGTGGGTAGAGTAGCCTAAAATTTTACTCAAGTAAGTGAATACTACTACTCAAGTAAAAGTAATTGTATAAGTAAATGGACAAAACATTCAATGAACAAGACACAAATTGAAATGTTTAAAATCATTTTATATTGTCAGCATAAAACTTTTGTCAGTTGTCACAGTGGGAGCTTTTACTCAAGTTATACTGTTATATATTACTCAAGTAGGAGTAATTAACTACAATTCAATGTAACTGAGTACTACCCACCTCTTTATAAAGTGTAAATTGACAATTGTATTATGAGCTCTACAATTAGCCAAGTTAGCATTAGCATATTTTGTTGCATGCTAACGATAGATTAGCACTGATTTCTATTAGGTTTCATGGCAGTATTGTTAGCGTGCTGTTTGCGATTTACTGTAACTTCACACACTTTAATTAACTTAATTAATTAATTAATTTACACCTAATCAATTGTGTGAACCAGGGTCTAGACTTCCACTGCCACTTTTTATCCAAATATTTTTTACATAAGATTTTATTTATCCTTTTTGATATCATTTCAAATTTCCAAACCAGGGCATTATACGAGCAACTGTCACTAGCACCACAGCTGTAGCGTCCATGTTTTTCTATGGAAAACATTAGCTTTATAGACACATAGCTCTTTTATTTGTACATAGCATTGTAAATATGACCAAGATGTCCTATTTATTATTTATTGAGTCACGTCATACGCACATTACTTTGCTCAGATTGGCGCAGCGCCCTCTGCAGGATTTGACCAGCGTTACGGGACCTGTCGGGGACTTTTTGACAAGCACAAACTCTCTTGATGTCATAGGAGATGAACGATGCACTGCGAAGCCGATTACGAGGAGTTTTTCCTGGTAAAATGACGCCACTTTTTAAAAATACTGACACTTTTTCTTGCTTGGACGATTCCTCTTTTCGAAGACCAAATACTGATTTTAAATGTGGTACTATTTAAATCTTAAAAGCAGGTATTTTTAGTGTAGTAGTTTGTTAATGTTAGATAAGATGCATTATTAGGCATCAGGACTTTGAGAATCTCGACATTTTAGCGTTCAAACTGTTTTTAGTTCGGGATTCGATGCATTTTGTACAAACTCAAATGTCTCTAGCTCTGTCCACGTTTGTTGCCGTGGTGATAGTTTTAGAGCATGTGAAATGTGGTGTGTGAATCCTCTGGGTTTTTTAAGTCGACAACATTCAAAACGGCACCTTTTCTCTGCTTTTGACTGCGTTTATACTCAAAGAAAAATGCAATCTTTGAAATTAATTCAATAAAATACTGGTTTTGTCCTTAATAATACCAACAATACTCTAAATTTTTAGTTTTGAAGTTTTATTTCCTACTAAAGGGGCATTATGTAATTTTTCTGGTGGGGGGCCTGCTTGTTTCCATAACAGTATCATTGCTTAACCTGAAATATTCCACAGTATGGCATTAAACACATTTATCTTGCATCAGTACATGTGCAGATGTTTTTATTGCTTTGAAATAAGAACATACATATTTACTGTGATTGGGTTGTCTCCATGGCAGTAGTTAATTTTAATGTCATACTGTGCTGTGTGAGGAAGCAATAAAATCAGGTGATAGACCTTCCACCGGAAAAATTATAAGTTGCACCTCTATTTTCTTGCGTTTAACTAAATCAGCTAATCCTACATCAGTATTAGCATTAGCATTAGCTTTAGCTAGCTTCTCTTGATCCTAGCCAGATTTAGCTCAAATTAGCTAGCAATATTTAGCAGCTTTTTGCACAAAGGTAGTGTACCTGTTGCCAATCACACTGTATGATAATTAATATTATTACCATTTCAAGATTCTGAATGACCCTTTTCTCTTTTTTATTTTTTTCTTTCTTCTTGTGTGTTACTACAAATATTATTTTCCATGAAAGTATTGATTTTAAGAAGACCTAGATTTACTAATCTGTTGTGTGATTTAGAGTTATTATTTTGTGCTATACATTGGCCTATAACGCATACGGTTGTTTCTTCAGAAATGCTTGTCATGTTAACTTGTAAAATGAACTCATCCTAGCATAAAAATAATTCCATTTATTTTCTTGATAGCATAAAAATAATTCCATTTCCATTTTCTTGAGCATAAACGCAGCCAAATCTGAGTGTCCTCCATTTTGGGTCCATTGTCAAGTGCCCTATTTCTCTTATTTATCAAACAAAAGCAGATTTATTTATTACAACCTAATCTTTCTAAGTGTTTCTATAGAATACTGTATTTTGAATGTACAAATGATTCATGATTTTTTATTTTATTGTTTACATTTTATTTATAACGTTTTGACGGGAAACAGGGTTGAACTGTGTTTCACTCGATGCAATAATATGAATAATAGTAATAAGAGCTCTAATAATGACATGTACATAGTTTATTGAACAAAGGATTTTAATATGGAGTTTAAGTGTAAATGAAATGCTTTATGCTGTTTGTGCTTCTCTAAACGGCCGATACATGGAAGAAGGGAGGTTAAGGTACACAATGCTGAAAAGTCATTCGCAAAGACATTTGTTAATAAGGTAATGTAATGTCCTCTGTAAGAACTAAACTGTGTGTCCACAAGGTTTTATTCTGTACAAAACCCAGTAGTTTAGGCCTCTACAGCCATGTTCTGAAATGTCCCTGTGTGTCAGATGCCCTCCCCGTGTCTCCATGGGGTCTTATTCTGTGTTAAAGCTGTAAACCCTGTAGTTTAGAACTCTACAACCATGTTAGTTAGCAGTTCAGATTTCAGTCTTCTCTTAAATGTATTCATTCATGTATTAATCAAATCAAATTTTTAAATAATTTTTGTTAGAGTAAAAATTATGTTGATGCTATTTGGAAACAGATCATTGTCTTTGGAAATAATATTATGTTAATCCAAGTCAAATAATTCAGATTTTAATTTAGAGATTTAAAAAAAAAATTGACATTAAGTTAACGTAATATTTTTGTGGAAAAAGGTGACATGAGAGTCAACGTTTAATTTTTTTAAGTGTTTTTGAACTCATTGTCATTGTCAGAACCATTTTAATACGTCAATAGAAACGCTAATTAGCGCTCACTGAATTTGGTCTTATGACATAACATGAGAAGGGCATGTTGACAATAATCAATATTTTT
>KN494823.1:5031-16303 GCA_000787155.1 Scartelaos histophorus | reverse complement strand
CACACACACAAAATTCTTCCCAGATGTTCGTGTCCCGTTGTTCCCGCCTCTTCCCGTACCCTGTCTCGTTTCATTCGGAGTTTTCGGCACTGTCTGTGTCCCAGCACTGCTTTAAACAGCGCTGCTTCTATTACTCAAAATCCAAACAGAACAGTCTAACCGGAGACGCACAGACACTTGGAAAACCAAAATGAACAGATGCGCGTAATCGTCTACATGGATACTCCACAGTGCCCTCTAGTGTCTAATATCTGCTCACACCCCGGTTTATGCGCGTGCATGTTCACGTGGTCCTCTTACGCGGTCCCACTCATGGCTGAGCGTTAGAGAATTCAGACTTCTCCATTATTTGAAAAGTGAAATGAACATGTTCCAGGGGCAATGAGTCTATCTTGAGCAAGACAGAAGAATCTCTTTCTCCCTCTGTCCCAACAGGTTTACATCCTCTAACCATTGTGTCCTTGGGCAAGACACACAACTTGTCTATTTGACTGTGAGGGATTGGTGGAGTTTGTGGGGCCATACACAGAGGCAGCAGTTATAGCAAACCACCCTCATGATGGATTAGGGACAGAATGTGCCAGAGAAAAACACATGCATTCAGGATTCAGCCACTGAGAACCCCACAGACACCCAAACACTGACACGATCTTCTACTCTAACACTGACATGTTTTACTGTAACACTGATGTATTTTACTGTTTTGCATGACATAAATCTATAATGAACAGGACTCTAACCAGGATGAAATGGTTCATGAAGTCAGTTTTATTTTGTCAAATCGTTTTTACAGCAGAAAAGAGAATGAGGTCTGTACATATTTACAGAAAAAAGTCATCGTCAGCGCTCCTGCTCACAGATCTGATCAGTGAACTCATGGAGAACCCTAACCCTACCTGCACTGAAGGAACATGGAGTTTTACCCACTCAACACAAACACAACTCCATGAAATCAAGTTAAAACAAAATGTTTGGGCCTTTGGCCTCTGCAATGATAGAGCTGTTTTGACAAAACAAACGACAAATCTAAAATTTAAATTTATAAAAAGCAAATAGGCTAAATTCTTCCAAATATGAAATGAAAGTGTCATATTTCCATAAAATCACAAATAAATCTATCCAAACACGCTTTTACAAACCACTTGTATAGAAGATCCTTTGGACATTCCCATGTGCCTGGAGCCACTGGTGGAGTACTGGTCTGCTCCTGTGGTCAAGGTGTGGGTGTGAATATCTCTTGTTTCCATGGCAATGAATCTGCAGGAATGTGGAGTTGCTGTCAAGGGTGAGGCCTATGGCCCTCTTCACTGTCCCTGGGTGACTGGGTCACCCTGATGTTGACCAGTGGATCATGAAGCTGTGACCTCACTGTGTCTCACAGTGTCACTGACCTCATGTTTAAAGTCTTCTTAAAGTAGACATCTTATGTTTTAGAGTTTTGTTGGCCAGTTTGACCTTTTCCAAATACTGTGTGGAGGTGAACCAGGCAGATGTACTAAGGAGCAGCATGACTAATAGCACCTCAAAGCTAACAGATAGATGAGTTGTGTAATGAAGGCAATGTGAGCTCTGAAATGCTCCAAAATGTGGTTTCACATATTTATGTCCTTTAAAGCCTCAGTTAATGCCGTTGCTTCCATTTAATGTCAAATCATAAAGTGTTCTATAACCCTTGTGGCTCTCCATGGACCTCTGCTCCGACCAATGCTTTTGTACACAGTTAGCACGTCTCTGTTGTCCACAGGTGAGCCGGTCCTCTCTGGTCCTCTCTGGTCCTCTCAGCTCCTCTCAGCTCCTCTCATCTCCTCTCTGGTCCGGAGCGACTCAGGCTTTGGCGCTGAGGCTGAGCAGTTCCATGAAGGAGCCGAAGAGCTTGTCGATCCAGCCATGGTTGGCCATGCAGCGCTGCACCACTTCCTCCTGCCCGGGGTCCTCTGAGGCCTGTTCCATGCTCACCGTCTGCTCACAGGGACACACAAGAATCAGAGTCAAGCACAGACAAACCAGCAACCGCCCTACCTCCATCGCAGTGTGCTGCCCTTGCCTCTCAACCAATCACATCGCAAGGAATTTACACAAACACTCTTACTGTTCTTGCCATCCTTTTTATTGTTCAAGAATCAGAAGTTAGCCTGCTACTTGTTCTCTGTTTCACTGTGACAGGTCCATGCTGGTATCTGAAAGTTGTGAAAAGCGCTTATAAAGTAATGGTAATTAATAACTAGAATGCTCAAAATGCATAAGGAAGAGGAATAATTTCAGACTGCAAATCATTTAAAATGAACCAGTTCCATTTTTCATCTAAAACAAATCAGGTACAGCGCCTGTAATTCCATTGGTCACTTGTTTCTCTCTGAAAATCTGGCAACCCTACTTCAGTCTACTGTTAAACTAGTCTGGTAGATGACACCTATATTATTTTATTACTATTACGAAAACTACAGTAAAATCAGCAGATATTGTTTGAATTTTATCAGGGGAAAAATTGAATTTGCAAAGAGCAGGAAATGGAACACACAGAAAGACCGAAAGTTTAGTGCTGCGTTAGCATTAGCTTAAAAACAACTTAAGTGCAGGATCTCGTTCTCTTATCTTCATGATATTGGTGAGACATTTTTGTTTTGTTCTTCAAATTTAAATTGCATCAATGGTATCACATATATAACAGCAAAAAATAATAATAATTTAAAAATGCCTTGTCTTATACTTTCAGTTTTAGCCACTCCCAATCAATCACAGCAACTGACATGGTGTGATACTGAAACAATATAGATTTTGGCCAAATTAATATCAAATCTACCATTTCTTATGTAGCTTGGCAGCAAGTACCAATAACTCAGAGCATATGCTCTTTCTGCTCAACTCCAAACGTTCTGTGGCCTCATACAGATCAGCACAGATTATTCATTTGATTTGAAAACTCAAACCACACAAGATTCCACCTGCAATGCAGGACAATACTTGTCCAAACGAAGCCACACACTTCGACAAACAACAGACGAGTGGATCTGGAGCCATGTCCTGTCTTCTCCATTTCAATGGGCATGACTGAATTTCATCTCAAGTGAACAAAAGGTAAAAGAAGCTGTTTAAAACTACGATTACATGACATCACAAGGTGTAACAGAGCATTTTGAGCTTTGTAGATGTAGACAGACTAATAATTAGTTTACAGAGTTTACAGCATTATAACATGACTTATATCTCACAAGAGTCAATATTCCGTAATATAGAACATTTAACACAGGCTACAAATCATGTGGTTGGACTGTCGCAAGTTTGGAAGGTGACTTTTAATGCTTTATTGTAAAATTCCAGACCCTTTGGAATTTGAACAAAATGTATAAGGGACTGGTTGCTCAGGTAAAGGTTAACCCAGCCCTACTTTCAATACAGCTTTTTGCTATTCTATCTTGTAGACCTTATATAACCCTCCGGGAGTTGAAACTCGTACCTCTTTCTTACACCGCAGAAAAGTATGGTACTTGTAGTGGTGCAGGGCGTGGTACAGAGAGTATATCCGGCAGGTTTCCACTGACAGCTGCAGCTCCTGTCAGCACACAAAAGCTGTATTTCATATCGCAATATATGGTCAACATTACACGTGAACATACAAGTCCATACCTGCTGTTTGGAGGTCCTTCTCTTGGCTCGATTCAGCGTTTTACGATTGTAGCTCTCCCCGCTCAGGCTCACCCGCACTGCCCCACAGTCCAGAGGATCCGCGGTCAGTTTAGGGAAGACATGCAGAGCCTCCTGGAACGTAGAGGAGATGACAGAGGACATTATGGGAGTGGAGAAGGAGAGGAGAGGGTGAGATTGAAGGAGAAGAGGAGGAGAGCCAGACCTGGTGAGGAGCAGACATGTTGACTCGCAGTAACAGTCTCCTCTTCTGACCGCTGAGGAGGCCGTCAATCTGTCTCATGGAGGGGAGGTACAGTTCATCTGAAACACAGGGAAGTATAGTATAGTAGTGTCCTGTGGTGGATTTGGAATGGATATGTGATATTGATGTTTGCAGTTGTATGAACTAATCTGATTGGTTTCCATGTATTATAAGCACTGGTCAAGAGATTCTAATTTTCAGATAGGAGGGCTCATAACTCTGTGGGTGATGCACTGTTTCTGAATGTTGAACCTTGTTATTATTTGATTGGTCTCCAAATCGAAGTTCTTTCAACTGACAATCCATACAATACCATCACTCTAAGGCAACAGTTAAAAAACTTTATGTCAATAAAAAAAACAACTAACTTTGTGCCAATCAGTTCTAGATTTGGTGCTCTATAGGGCATTTGTTTCATGTGGACAGGCCCAGTAATTACAGAGATATGAACAATAAACCAACTCAACAATCTGCAGTCTGACAGTTACACAGCAAACTCCACACTCCAGTTTTGACCTGTCTCAGTTCTGTTTAAACTAGTTATTCTGCAATGTTGTTTTTGATTGTAACTGATCAAAATGGGAGGATTTCTGGTGGTGTGTTCCCTCAGAGCAGAACCCAAATGTAAGTGAACAGATATGTTCAAGTTTTTAACTACATTATCTAATCAGTTGTTCTTGAAGTGTGTTACACTCTGGAAGGGTCCTGTCTCCAACGCTGCCTTCCCCACACCAGTATGTCATCAATTATGTATATTCTACTAATGTATGTTCAGAGGTGTCCTGCTGCAGAAGGACCAACAGGAGCCGCTGGTAAACGCCTAAACACAGCTCAGTACAAACACACAGTACAAATATATAGAACAAATATATGTGTATAGTTCTTGATAAATTATTATGCTCCTTGTCTGAGGTAACATAAATCTTCTGTGACTGGTTTATGTAAATGCGATGCATGTGACTCACCATCAGTGTCCTCCAGGGCTTGGATCATGTCGGGGTCCAGGGCAGTGCTGACCAGCATCTCCACATAGCTCCTGAACAGGTCCCTCAGGCCTCGGCTGCTTAGGCCTCTCTGAGCAGAACCTGGAGACAATCAAGAGGACCTCATCACAAGGACATTTAAAGGACAGAAGATGAGCATAGAAACCCTCTGTCACCAGCTCTGTTAACTCACACAGTTTCTAAGCACAACCAGGGCACCTGTATGTCACAGTGGAAATGCTGAACTAGCCTAGATGCAGATCCGCCACAGACGTTGCATGTAAACATGTCACCCTGACATCACGCTCGTTAACACTCAGTGGTTCCGTAGAGTCTGATTACAACTCACTGTCCACTGTATGGTTTTTGAGTACATTTATTTATTTATTTATTTTTTGCTTAAAAGCAAAACGCCTATAGTGCATACTGGGTGTTTACTTCACAAGGGACTCAAGGTGAGATCTTGTACTGGGTGTACACTGACTTCAAGTGCAAATCGGGACTCGCACAAGACTTAGAAAGTCATTAAAATCAATGCACCCTGTTACAGTGTCCTTGGCAGAATGAAAAAGTTTTAAGTTCAGTTATTTTGTTGTAGCTGGTGTAACAGGCAATCTGCAAGTGACCCATTGTAAATATGTGCAGAACGTACCCTGCAGTCAGTGTTAACGTATTGTGTGGCCAGAATGGTCTGCATGTGTTGTCATTACTGTAAATGTTGATAGGACATATTTAGCAGGGTTATATGTATATGTGCAGGTGTTTATAGTCTACAGATCCACCAGGAATATCTCCATTGTTGCAATCAGAAAAAAAACATATGGGAGTATTTTAAACCTGGAGCAGTACTCACAGGCAGTGTGGGTGTCCTCGTCACTAGCAGGTGAAGAGTCTGACTCGGAGGAAGAAGACCTCTGCTCTGCACTCGTCCTGCTCTTCTTGTGTGGAGGCTCTAATGGCTCTGGATCCACTCTGCTCATGTCCTCTGAGACCGGCTCTGGCTCTCTGTCCTGGTCCTCTCTCTCTCTAACCCTACTGTCCAGGCCTTCTGACCCCTTCTCTCTGACCTCTCTGTCCTGGTCCTCTCTCTCTCTGACCCTGCTTTCCTGCCCTTCTGACCCCCTCTCTCTGACCCTGCTGCTCTGCTCCCTCCTCAGCACAGCCACGTCTTTGTCTTTTCTCTCTAGCCTCTCTCTGCTTTTCTGTTGGTGTTGGTTACTGCATTTATCACCCTCTCTTTTGTCTCCTACAGCTTCTCTTCTCTCTCTCTTGTCACTCTCCTTTCTCTCTGACTCTCTTTTCTCACTCTCCCTCCTCTCTGACTCTCTCCTCTCTGTCTCTCTCATCTCACTCTCTCTCAGGTGTGTCTCTCTCCTCACACTCTCTCTCCTCTCACTTTCTCTCTGCTCTCTTTCTCTCCGTTCTGTCTCTCTCCGCTCACACTCTCTCTTCTCTTTGTCTCTCCTTTCTGTCTCTCTCTTCTCACTCTCCTGCCTTGCACTCTCTCTTCTCTCTCTGTCTCTCCTCTCAGCCTCCCTCCTTTCGCATTCTCTTTTCTCACTTTCTTTTCGCTCGGTCTCTCTCCTCTCATTCTCTCTTCTCTCACTTTCTCTCCTCTCGCTCTCTCTCCTTTCGCTCTCTCTCCTCTCACTCTCTCTCCTCTCAGTCTCTCTTCTGATGCCCTCCCTCACTCTGCTTTCTTCCTCTGTTGATTGGTGTCGTTCATTTTGAGATGGGTACTGTGAAAGAACAGCGCTCAAATGGTTGTGGAGTGGCTGTCGTCTATGAGAATAAAAGAAATGAAATAAGTTGATAATCCAATTTAGTGACAAATTTGGAAGAATTAAACATGAATGGAGTTGTAATGGGCGTTGCTTACCTCACAGTCAGAGAGGCCCGGTGCCATGGCTTCCGGGAGCACACTCGGACATAATCTTTCTTGTTGATGTTCTCCAGAAACTTCACGTACAAACGTTGGTATTGTATTTTAGCGTCACCAAAATATCCCAGATACTGAAAGAAAATCAATTAATCAATTTTTTTAATTCTTTAATGCAATACTTCTTAATGCTAGGTGGAATGGACAACGTGCTATGGAAGATAGTTTTAGATTAATACAGATGTACACAGCTGTAGCCTCAGATACCATTATATAATGTAAAAGAGGCTCCAATCCACATCTGACTGGGGAACAACCACTACAACCAGATGACATCCAGTTTTCTTTCCACTTGAAAGACTGCACCTGTCTAGATCAGACAGTGGAGGTTTATAAGTTGCATTGGTCAACATTCTAAGCCCAATAATAGTGGAGACAGTGGACATTCTTGTCTGTTCACTGCCCAACATTTCCAACAGACCCCAAAGAGGGCCACTTCCCAAAGCCATCAATGAGGTGAGTGGCAACTGTTCATTTTGACTCAATGTCTATAAAAAGATCAACCCATGGCAACCAGTGAACAGGACGACTGCTGCTCAATTTTTTTTTTAAGCGCCCCTGTGCTGGATGGAGTTGGCTTTTGGAGACTTACAATACTCATACCTAAATGTAATTATTAAAATGTAATAATTGAAGAACTCAAAACCCGAAAGCATCATTGTACATCCTACCAAAAGCATCATGTAAACTTGCCCATCCACTTCAGATGGTGTTTATGGGCTTGATGTGAAGAAACCTTAACCTTGTATTTACATCAGCCAAGTCATTCCAACATCTTATGGATGTGACATGCCTCATGCACTGATGGATACTCTTGTATATGAACATGCTGTTTGTCATGGACATGACTATGGATAGCATCATTTTGCAGTAATAAAATCATGCTCAGGATCAGGGTGTGGTACTGTCACTCTCTGCTGGAATCTTCCAGTTCAGTCCTCACACAATGCTAGCAGTTCAGTCATGCATCTTGTATGAGGAAAATGGTTTATGATATGATTTCATAACAGGAAGAAGGAACCATGCGTACATTACTGGTAGCACCGTATTGTCTCTGACCATCTTTAATTTCTGGACTAAACTTTTGGAGCAAGGCCTTCTGCACTCTCCAGATAGGTGGTGGTTCCCTGCCTGTCTGCAATGCCATCTGATAATGAAAACATTTAGTTTAATATTTACCATCAGTTTATAGGGTAAGTCTGGTGGACTGATTGACCAACCTTTAAACTTCCAATGTCTTCAGTTCGCACCACAAACTCGTCCCGTTCACGAAAGATCCCTTCTCCCTCGCTCTCGCTGCCCTCCTCCTCGCTCTCCCCAGCGATGGCTGCACTGGCCTGCTTCTTGGCCAGGTGCAGCGAGGTGACCCTTTGTGGGGCCTGGACCTCCTCTGGGGTAGGTGGTGTTGGTGGAGGTGTGGATGATGAAGAGGGCGAGGGAGGAGAAGACACAACCAGATCCTGGGTGTGGTCCGAGGTCACTGGGGGTGGAGGAGTGGAGGGCTGTACGATGGGGTTTGGAGGAGGAGCCGGTGGGTCATACAGGTGTTGGACAAGAGGAGATACAGGCTGGTTTTCGACAGGTTCAGAGGATGATGATGCAGGTAAGCCATCTTCAGGCAGTGGTGAGGGCAGATGATCAGGCACAGCTCCTGAAAGGCAAAATCAGATGCATAGACTGAGTGAGTGTGACATCACACATAGTGTTTGCATCCAGCCAAATAAAGCCAACTGAGGCAAGTAATTACAATGGATAATTTCAAAGTAGTAAAATAAAATCCTCGGGTTAATATCAAAATTTTAAGACCAAAAATAGTTGACTCGAAGCATGAGAAGCAGTCATAGAAGATAGGGACTTACCTTCAACCATATCTGGAAGATCCTGCTGTTCTTCCATTGGACACTCTGGCTCAACAGTGTCTCCCTGCAGTGGATCAACATCTACACTTTGGTCCTCATCTGCTATCTCTTCTTCATCCTCCCCTTCCTCTTCTTCACCAGACGCAAGCTCATTGTCCATCACTGGTTCAGGAGATAAGCTTTGAAGTCCTTTATCATGGGTTTGAACATCGGATGTCTCATGATGGTTTTGCGTCTCTTGCGTTGCAGAGTGGAGTTGGGTTGTGTTGGGGACCATGCTCTGTTCTGCGGCGTTAGTTTGGAGATTGGACTGGTGCTGCTCTGTGATCGAGGCCGTGGCAGCTGCTAGCAGGCGAGGGTTGTCATAGAGAGTGGAGATGGCGCAGGTGATGCTCTGCTGGAGATCTCCATTCTTGCCCACACAATCCTCCTCGTCTGAAGAGAAGGAGGGCAAGGCTTCTAGGTTTCCATTCAGCTCCTGGTCTAGCTGCCCACTGGGACTGGAGCTGCATGGGACTGTCTTGTCGTCCTCGTTAGAGGTATGTTGGGAAGGAGCAGGTGAAGGGGCTGAGTCTAGGTTCAGCTCACCTCGGTTCTCCGCTGTCTCTGGGGTTGACTGCTTGTTGTCCGTTTTGAGAAAGTCCAAGAAAGAGCCTACTACGTCTGGCTTAAGATCAAAAGTTTTTTCATCATCCTACAAGAAAAACACCTATTTCAAATCAACTTGTTCAGAAAGAGTTGCTAAAGAGAACTATTACCTGAATGTGTAACTTTTCTAGTGGGGGGATTATTATAGAGAATTTCCCCGTAAAATTCCACAATAAGACTTATCAATCTTGTTTTAAATATCTAAATACCTATAAAAATGTGCCTCCTTAATGATCCTGGGTGATTAGTCAGCAAACTCAAATTGAAAAGTATGAAAGGAGAATGAGAGTGCTTGATTTAATGGGTTTGCCAGACTGTACTATAGTGTTAGCATGTTTGCATCGTTACAGATCTGACCTGCAAGATCTGGTGCGATCCAACATTCCAGGCAAAGCAATAAAATCTCCATGGAGTCAAGCAAGTAGCAAGTCTTCCACTAAGTTATATAGTGTGCTTTCAAATAAATAAGCAATTTCTACACTGTAAAAAAGAACTTACAAGACTTGGAAACTTGTCCACTGCAACCCAGCTATCACAGTTAAGTAAATCATAGTTTTCCTTATTCATTGCAACCTGTTGACACAAAAACACAGGTTATAGAATGGAATTCAGTTTTCAACATCAAGATACAGAGATTCTGTGCACTCAGTTTAGACGTTACCTCTGTGGACTCTGGCTGTAGCATGTGATCTTGCATCTGCTGTGGATCATTTCTGCTAAAGTCTGGTGTTGTGCTGGGTCCAGGACTAAGGCCCAGGAATGGAGCGGAGGGACCTAAACCGTCAGACAGAGCCAACTCAGGGCCTGGGAAGGACTCTGCTCTCAGGAGAGAGTCTGCTGGAGGGATGGTGGGGGACGAAAAATCTAACTGTTAAAAAAAAAAAAAACAGGTAAAAAAGTTTAAGCAAAAAACAAAACCAAAAAAAAACAAACAGTAACTATAAGTGTGTTTTGAAGTGAATAGTTTTGACACTCATGCAACTTTCAACATCTTTCAGCTTGTGCAATCATGCAAGATATGACTCACACCTTATAGTTTACTGGATTTAACTAATAACACATGTTGTAGACAATAAGGGTGCGTCCCTTCAGACAGATATAAGACAGTGACATACAGAAGTATTCACGCAGAAACTTGTCTAGTGACAGGGTTCTGTTTTCTTTTGTGATGGATTTTACTTGGATGGCTGAGGAAATATACAGATAACTATAAATGTGTTGTGTAGTTTAACAAATGAGCAGGTATTACCTTGACTGGCTCCTCAGGTGCTTGCTGAAGTTGCTGATAGGGCTGCACTTGCTGTATGTGATGGTGTGGTTGCATGTATGACTGTGTCTGGGAGGTTTGTGAGGCCATCTGCAGAGGGCTGGGTGCTGGGTGCTGTGAGGCCATCTGCAGAGGGCTGGGTGCTGGGTGCTGTGAGGCCAGCTGCAAAGGGCTGGGTGTTGGGTGCTGTGAGGCCAGCTGCCGAGGACTCGGGGGTGGGGGCAGCAGTGGGGTGGGGCCTGGATCATATCTGTGCTGAGGCTGCATGACATACTGAGGGGGGACATATTGTTCACAATGATACGGCATGTTTGGCATTTTGTTGAAACCATGAAGTCCATCATCTCTCTTTCCCCTGCCTCGGCCTCGCCCCCGACCCCGCCCTCTTCCTCTGCCTCCAGTCCCTCGAGTCTGACCGCGGAATACAGAGGGTTCAGGTAGGGGGCGTATACGAGGGCGTCCGCGGGGTCGGGGGGGCCCTTCACGTTTTGGTTTGGTAGGTTTCCTGCCTCTTTTTCTGGGACCATCCATGCCTGGAGTTTGTGGAGGGGTTAGGGAATTATAGTTGGAGTAGCAAAAGTCCATATCCATCATTGGACTTGAATTATTCATAGTTCCTCCTGCCCTGCGACAGCTGGAGACCAAGTCAGGGAGCACATCAGGAAAACGGCGACCAGTGAGGCGAATGTC
>KN494821.1:0-11603 GCA_000787155.1 Scartelaos histophorus | reverse complement strand
TATGCTCGTTCTTGGTTCTCGGAACAAAGTAAATGATGTTTCTGCCCTAGATGTGACTCCTGTACAGAAGCTGTAAAACCCACTAAATATATGAAAAGTATTCGCTAAAGTTTTCTTTATCGGGGGAGGTACAGGGCTGGAGATGTACATAGAAATTAAAGATGACAGTAAATTTTAACAATTGAATCGTCTTTTGTGTGAGTTATTTTGAACAATATAGAAAAGTATAACAAATAACTTACTGTATTTTATTGTTTTGAAAAGGCTATGTTTGCCAAAAACCTGTTTAAATGTTTTATTTTGACATTCTGAGTCCCCCATAATGAAACTACTGCATATTGTGCTGGTTTGTGAAGTTGTAGTATATTGTTTTGAATCCTGTTTTTCTATATTTGTGAAAAATATTTGTGCAGGAGCATAGGTGACATGGACTTGTGCGCTGAGGGTTGGACAGAGTCGTACTGCTAACCTTAAGGAGGATTTGAAGAGATCACTAGATTACTCAAACATGCATGAATAACATAAAACCATTTCAGGCATGTTTTTGATGAGAAACGTGATCAAGAGCTCCGAAAAGTTGATTTTACATAATACCATATTTTTTTTACTGCACAAAAATCTAGCTAACATATCGACACCTTCCTAAAATAATCGCATAAGTAATTTTTTCAGGTTTTTCAGAAAACACAAAAAACTCCCCCCAAAATTGAAATTATTGCAATTTTGGCCTAATTAAACTGACTTAGGCGATTATTCTAGAAAGGTGATGATATACAGTAGGAAAACGGTCCAGATCCACTGACTCACAGATTGGCAGTGCGATTCTAGATCCCACAGATGAATGCTCTCGAGCAAGACACTTAACCCACCTCTCCCCCACTGTCTACACTGGTGTATGAATGTGTGAGTGAGTGAATGTGTGAGTGAGTGAATGAGTGAGCGGTTTTAGCCTTGACTTGGAAAGTTGGAAAAGCGCTGTATAAAAATGTGATTATTTACCACCAAACAGAATCTGAAGGACACGTTTTAGCTTTGCTGCCAATTATGAAGAAGTCAGGAAGTTAAAAGGAGCCCAGGAAATAGTAAACGAGCGGCTAATTGGATCCTCATAATTCGACTGAAGAGCAGCATTCACAAAAGCAACATTTTTTTCAGTGTTTTTCAGTCTCTCAGTTGGTCGAGCGTTTGTCCACTGATCCGAAGGTTGTCATTTCGAATCCCGCTAAACATCATTGGTTGAGCTTCAGCTCCATTGACCCACAGGTTGACTGGTGTGATTCCAGCTCCCACAGATGAATGCTGTCATTGTGTTCTTTGAGCAAGACACTTAACTGTCCATGTACTCTGGTGTATGAATGGGTGAGAGGTTCCTTGATGAGCCTTGAAGGTGGAAAAGCGCTGTCAATGTGCTCATTTACCATTTTACTATGAAATGTTTAAGCTTCTTAGAAACAGGAAATATTAAATTATAAGATAGTTAAATTATCATTATCAAATTATCATGGCCTATTTGATGGGATTCAGTGTAAATATTTCTTCATATAAAATTATTTTAATTTTACTTGAGCCCTATTTCTCATGAAACTTTGAACTGCTTTCCAAAACTGCACAATTCCGTTATTTACACCAGTAATTTTCAAACTAGCACGCAAGAGATTTCAGGTGTAATAAATAAGTATATGTTTTACAAATATTTCTTTAATTTAGAGTCAATTTAATCCACATTTAGATAGTTCTGTTTTCGCTTCTTCTGTTTGAACTTGCAAAGCCAAATGGAGTTTGAGAACCACCGATTTACACAACTTCAAATCTAGATGTCTTTATAAATTTCAATAACTGAGATTTTTTTGAGATTTTTAGCAGATTTTTTGAGATTTTTAGCAGATTTTTTTTTTTAGATTTTTAGCAGATTTTTTGGAGATTTTTAGCAGATTTTTTGGAGATTTTTAGCCCGCAGAAACCCAAATATGCCCCTCAATTGTGCGTGTCATTTGTCCAAGTTTGTTTAGTTATGATTAATTGCCACTCCATAATATTTTTACACAAACAAGCATCTCGTTAGACACATTCAAATATAGGAGCGTTTCCGTAACTCAGCGCCGTGAATTCCCTTTGAGATTTTTAGCAGGCAGAAACACAACTATGCCCCACAGTTGTCTTAAACCTGCGCGTGTCATTTGTCCAACTCAGTTTTGTCTGACGCCTTGTTATGATTAATTACTGCTTTATAATATTTTTACACAAACAAAAACCCTCTTTATGCTAACAGCCTGCACTGCCTTCACATTCAAACACACACGGAACACTTAAGCTCTGAGCCTGACTTTAATTACTTCTCCCAGCGTCTTCTGATCCGCCGCCATGTGTGATCGAGCAGATTGCCAGAGAATCGGACACAACAGTCGAGGGAAAAAAAAAAACAAAAACACACACGTTGGGATCCCCGGGAGATGCGGAGATTGGGTTGCGGGGCCGATAGCGTCTGTGGTGGGACTTCGCGGCGGCACCTGCTATCCAATCCGGTGACTGTGCAGTTCGGATCAGCGCTGGGGTTTAAACAGATTAGAAACTCCGGAGGGACGGGGAAATCCGGCGCCGTTAGCTAGCTCGCGGTTTATCAGTAATTATAGCGCTTGCCAGGTTGGTGTGTTAGCTGGAGGTCCGCGGGGTGCTTTTACGGCTGTCAACATTAAGTAGCTGTTGCCCAGAGTTTGCCCTCAATACCGGTTTTTAACAAGCCACTAGGGATTTCGCAAACATGATAACAGTGGATAAATAGCGTTATTACAGTGGACGCGTGACACAGCAGCGCGGCGAGGAGAGTGTCCGCCGTCAACCCGCATGATAAAGACAACAACGCTAAAGCTAGGTACTCCGGACTCGCCCAGGGTCCAGAATAATGCATAACCTGACAAGCCAGAACCACCTCTTTGACAAAAACTTTGCAGCTGGAGCTGTGTTCGGTGTCATTGAGTTCAGAGGGCGTGACGGACAGGCGGGTTAACCAATCAGAGAGACGCAAGCAAAAACAAACAAGGAAAAAACAATATAAAGGGCTGAAATCATGAAAGAAGCAAATCCAGACCGGGTAGAGTCAAAAGAAACCCTTGATCTGATATCGGAATAGTGAAGGTACATGCAAGTTTTATAAAGGATTCTAACAAAGGTTCGAACTATAAAAGGCTGGACAAACATGGACTAATTTAGCATACATACGAAGTTGTAAATGGGAAAACTGTTCACAGAATTGCAAAATATGTCAGAAATATTGCTTGTATTTGCAGAAAAGATTGATACGTGCCTATAAAAAGTTATAATCTGTGATTGAAGGAGGTGGTTGCAGTTGGTACATTTATTCATTTACTTTAACTTCTCGTCATCAACAGTCAAAGCGCTGTTGTGGATTTTCTAGACTACAAACAATAAAATAAACCGAAAAGTCGTCTTGAATCAGAGAGTGTGATTTATTAAAGCAATTGTGCACAAATCACAAAGCCGTCCCTCACAAGTCTTCTTAACCTCACCTAAAACAAAATGCAATGTTTTTACAGCCCACAAAGAGGCAGATACGCAGAGTCCTGTAGGCTAAAACCTAATCCTTTTCAGAGGACAGACAAACATAAAACTGGGTCAATAATCAGCAATATAACAAGTTAGAACTGGTTTGGGACCAATACAAGAAGAGTTAAGAGTGTTAAGAATAGATCTGTTTGGGCAAAATATGACAGAACAATAGATTATCTGGAGTCCTATGACATGAGCGACCTTTAATATTCCAGACAGTTACTAGTCGCCATCAATGAACTCCCTAAAAAGTGTGAAAGATCATGGTGTGAGGAACTGGAAAATAAATTACCACCACAGTGGACGTGAGGGACATGGAAGATTTCCACCACAACACCAAACTATTACTTATCTCAAGGAAAAGAACTTATATATTTTGTTCTGAATGACGCATATTTTAAATGAGCAGCTGTGGTTGGATCGTCTCAGGTTAGGACGGTGGTTTCACACTCTATAGTCCAGGTCCAGACTCTTCTGGATTCTAACAGAACGTTGAAGGGACTGTTTGGTCAGGCAACAGAATACCGACTTCTTCAACACTTTGTGAAGATGTGAGTCTGGACACCAGGGAAAGTTCAGATGATCATGATTGACGGATGAATTAGCCAATCAGGGACACACATGGTCCATCGGTTTCAAAGCTTCTGTATTTTATTCCCATTCACTGACACAACCAGCTATTACCAAGCAGTCTTCTCTTAAAACCATGGAATAAATGAGTTCCTGGAAACAACTACTTTGAAATTAGGGGCAATTTCTTTCACTCTGTTTCATTAAATGGAAAATGGATCCATTTGAAATTGCAGATTGTTTCAAAGTTTTAACATTTGCAGATCCTGTCTTCAAACGGATGTAGAAGAAAAATGTCATGAAAGGTAAGGTCACCAAAGCAGTTGTAATTATGATAAATAATGTAATAAAATGTCGGTTATGCTTCAATTCTCGGAACAAAATGCATGCATCTTACACTTAATGGTCTTCAAAGGGTCCATATTATTTTCTGGTCTATGTTTTAATAATGTTTAGTGATCAAAAACATACCTGGAGTTTTTCTTGTTTCAGAGTTTCCACCCTGACATGTACTTCTGATATTCTAGGGATGAAGTTTCACGCCTTTTACACACTGTAATTAAATTGTACATTCACTTCTTTGGTTCGTGGGATAATAGAGTTGGATTTGTATTTACCTTGTAGAGATATTTCAGCTCAGAAAAAAGCTTGAGATATTTCTTCAGCTAAAAAGACTCAAATTTCATAATAATTCTCCACATCCCTGCAGAACCTCTGACCTCCTGGAACCAAATCATTTTTTCACAAATCCTGAGTTATTCTGCATGTTTTTTGTCCTTAAAGTGTCAAATGTTCATGTGGTGCGACCGTCCGCCCTTAACTCATGATTTTTAAACTTCTTTAAAATGACTCTAAATCTAATCACATTTATTTTCTTTCTTTTTTGTAATAATTTCTGAAGTGTTTTTTAGTCCCACATGAAATTTCATCTTTCTTAAATCAAAATTTCCCCCATAATATTCAAACAAATATTGTCAAATCTCAAGTTTTCATGTTTTCAAATCTCATGTTCATATGACTCACAACTTAGATGAACATCCCAACCATGTTTTAGAAAATAAAACTATTTTAAGGTTATTCTTGGTCGCACCACATGACATTTTATAAGCTCGTAGTCAATTCATGTGCATACAAAAACACTAAAAATGCTTCATATAAATGTCAAACATAGATTTATGCACCTGGCATTGTAAATATTTGAAAAAGTTCAACAGAAACTAAATTTGCCTTATACGTCATTGTCCCATAAACACTTAAATCTATGAGTAGTGAAATGATCTTGCTGCATGGACAGATCACTTTACTTGACTTTAAGTTCTCTTAAAATAAACTCCCTCTAGACTAGAATGAAGCAGTTTCAGAACAAGAAGACGATAAACCTGAAAACAAAATGAATAACCTGATAGAAGTGTTAAAATCTTGGCCGGAGAGATTTGCAGCGCGGTGACATGTTGCGTATCAGGTGTCGTTACTTCCTGTGGGCGTGGTCAGTCTAACGGACCAATCAGGTCGCTCGGACTGACCAAACCGCAACGGGCAACATGTCAAGAAAGTAAAAACATCTCCTACTGTATTTTTTACACTGAAAAAACTTTAATTTAGCCGAGTTGAGATGACGTCAATTGAGAAAGTTTTATGATGATTTGA
Source organism: Scartelaos histophorus (assembly GCA_000787155.1). Lineage (NCBI taxonomy): Eukaryota > Metazoa > Chordata > Actinopteri > Gobiiformes > Gobiidae > Scartelaos > Scartelaos histophorus. Next base: position 5,822 of record KN494821.1, on the reverse strand, counting down.
GAAAACTGAGAAAATTTCACTTAACAAGTAAAATTATCTGCCAACGGAACTGGACCTTTTGTACTTAAAATATGAAACGACGTCGTGCTACACTTAAGAAAAACAAGAAGTCTTTGCACTTAAAATAAAACACATTTATTCCATTGGTTCATCATTTTACTAAATAACAACTTCAAAATTTATACCTTCATAGTGGTGCTTGTCTCCATGGAAACGTTATTGCTTTATCTAGAATGTTCCACAGTAAAGATGAATCCTTTTACGGCGCTATGCTACATTACAATTCAGATCTGTGGAGAATCGCCCTATTCGCAGAAAGAATTATTGTGTTTTTGAGCAGAAATCTGTACTAAATAAGCGCTTGGGGGTAAATTTTTAAAGTCATACCATGGAACATTTCTGGGTAAACAATAATATCTCCATGGAGACAACCAGAAAAGTTGCACAGTGCATCTTTAAGCCACTTTAACTTAGCCAGATATAGCTTTTTGCAGTGTCGTGTACTGTCTTTAAAAAGAAATTAAATCAATGTGTATAGTTGGTTTGTGAGGAAGGGCATCTGGATGAAAACACCGTGGCGACGAAAACAGATAAAAAATGATGCTGTTCATGCAGACGGCTTCCTATTTCTCACACATATAAACTGTCAATCCAAAATCTGTTAATTCTGTTTTTTTTCCCTCACAAAATAAGTGATCCCATTTTTACCTGACACTTTTGGCTTTGAAAATAAATCGAAATAACCCGGAGCTAAATTACACTTTTAGAGCAATTTTCGACAAAATAAATAGTAATTTCGCCAAAGTTATTTTACTTTTCGGTTTGAAAGATTGTAACTTGACCCTGTGTTGTCTCCATGGCGATGCGTAGTTTTAAAGCTTTACTGTGGAACAATCCAGGCAATGTAGTAACATCTCCATGGAGACAAGCCGGTGCTGACTCTGCAGGAGAAAAGTTACGCATTTCATCTTTACATTAAAAATTTGAACCTTAGTGATTTTTTACCTTAAAGATGCATTGCGTAACTTCTAAGGTACAGGGTCCGCTGCTTGATTGTCTCCATGGAGATGACTGGGGGGGTCCGTCACTTCCATTTTTCTATGGACATGTAATTTCTGTGCCTGGAATGTTCCGCAGTATAACATTAAAGAGCTCTACTTTACCGTTTTTTAATTACAGGTGGTTTTAGAGCTCAAAAATATCCATAAAAACAGAAATTCTGACTGTGAGTGAGCTCGCCTCTCCACAGATCTGACCTGTAACTTGGTCTGGTTTGGTCTCCATGAAGCTAGAAATGTTGTAGTAATGCCATACTGTGAAACATTCCAGACAACGCAAAAATTATATTGACGGCGAAAAGTATTTGACGAACCCTCCACCGGGAAAAGGGTCCGCAACTACATCTCGTCTCCATGGAGATGTGAATCCTTCATCTCGAATGTTCCACAGTATGGCATCACAAGGTCGAGCAGGTGAGGTTGCCAGGTTGGGTTACAGGTCAGATCTGCGGAGAGCTGACTCTGAGGATACCTGATTTTATTTTTTCAAGGTTTTTTGGGCTATAAAATACTGCTTGTCTTCACGGAAATGCCCCACAGTATGGCATTAAACCTAACTACTTCCATGGAGACAAGCCCAAAATGCCTCCAGGCCAAGTTACAGGTCAAATCTGTGGAGAGGCGAGCTCACTCACAGTAAGAATCCACGTTTTTCTGCGCTATAAAACCACCTCCAATTGAATAAATGCAACTTAGACGAGTTCCATATTTAGCGAAGCAACGATATCGCCATGGAAACGACAGGGTAGCAAGCTCGCCGCGAGAAAAGTTCCACAATCCGCCTTTAACTTAAACATTTTTAGTTGACTTTACCCTCAACCTTTTGGACAAAAACAAAAAAACGACAATTTCCAGCCAACTTTCAATCACCGACGCCCCACCGCGAAGATTCTGCAGTGATTAACAAAAACTAATAATTTCACACAATTAAAACGATTAAACCTAGAGGACTTTTTTACCAGTCTGAGCTGTTATAGTGGGAACGAGGTGGTGGTAAATTGCATTAGGACGGGCTGCTAGAAGTGTATTAAAATGCAAATGTACAGCTGTTAATAGTTCTTCAAAAACCAATAATCCCCCATAGTCACTCATGTGTCAAAATGGTTAATGGAAAAACATCCCAGAGGCTTGGAGGGCTCTTTTTTTTCCCCCATTTTTTTTTTCATTTCGCGTTTGATTAAAGTCGGAATTCCGTTCGGGGGAGAAATCGCGGCGTACAGGTCAGGATGGAGGGGATGTTGGGGGTCGGCGAAGATGTCTCTATGCTGGTCGGGCGTGGAGTCATTGTTAAGGGAACGATAATAGGCTGATATGGATAGGGCTCTCTGGGGAAGCAGCCTAATCGTGTATGTAAAGATATAAACGTTTGACGAAGAATGGAGGACGATGGAGCTCGAAGGGAATGACGAAGTGGATTCAGCAGGTTGTAATAGTAAAAAAAGCAGCCAAGTCGAACGGAAGTGTGGACTTTTACATGAGAACGTTAATAATCCTGAAGAAAAACAAATAAATGATGCATAAAAATGAATTCTGCTTTAAAAATACCATGTAAAACACCTAAATCCTAATGAAAAAAGGTTATTCGGAATCAGTAAGTGGGTGCTTTATTCCAATTTTGAAGCCAAATTAATCATGAAAAAACGTTTATTCTTCATAAAAATAATTCCGATTCGGCTCCCCCATTTGTCACTTTTGACTTTCGTCCACTGTCGACTCGGTTTTTCTTCTTCCTCCTTCTCCGACGTTCTTCCATCCTCCTCCTCAGCTCACAGACGTAAAGCGTGATGATAGAATTCTCCAGTACCTCCAGTTCTCCGGTAGCAGCTAAAGTGTGGGTTTTCTTCCCGTAGATGTTAGAATACGCGTTAAATAAAGGCGATTGAACGTGTTTTCCATGTAAACCTCAATCCGGAATTATTATCTCCACGTAAACTTAATTCGTTAATTCAGAATTTTAAAAAAACATAATGTAAACGTGGATAGTTTACAGAAGTTGGTGGATCAAATAGAATTATCCACCGGGACGACAGGAGCTCCAATGTTACAGGATTAAAACGTTGGTGGTTCGAACTCAGTCCCAACATAAAAAACACTAGAATTATTAAATCCACTGAGCTGTAAATGAGCCTAAAGTTTGTTCATCCAAAAATAATCCAATGTCAGTGGCCACGATTACATGACGTCTTTAATTACAGATTTGAATTATTCTCCTTTGAATGAAGAAGAATGAATGAAGGTTTAGAAGGAAAACAGGTTAAATCGGGTTTATTCTCTTGGGAAGGTTCTGATTGGACAGAATGAACGTATTTACGTCGACAGAAGAAAACTCACAATCGGCTGCTACCGGAGTTTGGCTTTTTCTTTCCACTTTTGCTGTTTTCTTCCTCCACTCTTTTCATTATCTGTAGTTTTTACGGCACATTTATTAGAAATGAGTTGTGCTACTTTTAGAACCGGTCTGCGGGCGACACATGTGGGCCTTGGGGGCGACCTGGTGCCCACGGGCACCGTGTTGGTGACCCCTGAGCTAAAGTGTGGGTTTTCTTCCCGTAGATGTTAGAATACGCGTTAAATAAAGGCGATTGAACGTGTTTTCCATGTAAACCTCAATCCGGAATTATTATCTCCACGTAAACTTAATTCGTTAATTCAGAATTTTAAAAAAACATAATGTAAACGTGGATAGTTTACAGAAGTTGGTGGATCAAATAGAATTATCCACCGGGACGACAGGAGCTCCAATGTTACAGGATTAAAACGTTGGTGGTTCGAACTCAGTCCCAACATAAAAAACACTAGAATTATTAAATCCACTGAGCTGTAAATGAGCCTAAAGTTTGTTCATCCAAAAATAATCCAATGTCAGTGGCCACGATTACATGACGTCTTTAATTACAGATTTGAATTATTCTCCTTTGAATGAAGAAGAATGAATGAAGGTTTAGAAGGAAAACAGGTTAAATCGGGTTTATTCTCTTGGGAAGGTTCTGATTGGACAGAATGAACGTATTTACGTCGACAGAAGAAAACTCACAATCGGCTGCTACCGGAGTTTGGCTTTTTCTTTCCACTTTTGCTGTTTTCTTCCTCCACTCTTTTCATTATCTGTAGTTTTTACGGCACATTTATTAGAAAAACTGTTTGCAAAGTTTTGCTCCGGGCACCTTTTTGCAAAGCGACATCGCGTCAGAAGAACGACCCAACGAACACGAACGACCGAATTATTTTTAAGCGGAATAAACATTTACATGATCACGGAATAAATTAAATCGGCTTCAACATCGGAATAAATCACCCACTTATATTGGAATAAAGTTTAATTCCAAATAAGAATAATCAGTAGGAATAAAGTGTTTACATGGTCTCTTTAAAGCGTAATTAAAGTAAATTTTATTACAAATGAAATTATTTTTATCAGATTTAAAGCTCTCATGTAAACGGGGCGATTGTAACAGCTCTTACTGCACACCGCCCATAAAAATGTGGAAAAACAGCAACACGCTAAGCATAAGTTGGTATAAGTTATATATAAGTTATCAAAACGTTCAGTGTAAGTTACTAATAAGTTATGTATATGCCTAAATCCTTGTGAATATATAGTTCAGCCAATGTTTTAGGGAAATTCTGGTTCATGGGCATGCGCTGGCTAAATCGTCAAGCGGCTTTAGGTTAAGGTTGTTTTATTCGTACCCGTAAGTAAATTTGTCACTCATTTATCCACAATATGCACAATAAACACATAAAAACACAATTACAAATAAAGTCGTGTGAAAAATCCCTCAGTCGTCCAGGTAGAATCCATAAAAAATAAAGGTTTATTAAAGCGCTCCAGTGCAGAATGATTTTACTCCATAAATAATGAATTAATAACACAAAAAATCTCAATAAATATTAAATATATAAAAACACGATTCCCAAAGAGAGGGTAGAAAAAAGTCAGTAATTACAATTTGTTTATTAGAAGCTGGAACGAAGCTTCTTTTACCTGCGGCTTTGGGTATTTTTTGACATTGTATTTTAGTATGTCAAACATTATTTATTAAAAATGGTTCCTTAGGTCACACATAGCAACAAGCAGCACGTCTAAGCTCCACATCTGAGAGAAAAGAATAAAAATCATTGCAGAATTGTCCTTAAACATTGAAACTGCAATAAAACACAGTATGCTTTTTGTGACTTTTGTTCCCAGCAGGACACCGTACGTGGAGGTTCTTCCTGCATTAGAGGCTGAATATTAAGCGTCGGAGAGGAGGGAGAGACGCTGCGCTGTATTTACGTGACATTTCCAAAGGGCACAGGTAAAACCAAGGTGTGCTTTTAATTCTGCTTTGTGGCATTTGCAGAAGAGGAAGAACAGGCCATTTTGTCCCAATAATTAAATGAAAGTAGCTCCGACGCAGCGGGTGGAGTGCAGGAAATGTGTTTTTAAGCACAATACTGTCAGTCAAAAATTTTGGAACATTCTATATTAGAGATTATCCCCGGACGCTGTTTTAAATATTCATTTTCGAGCCCAAAAAAAAGCTGATTTCCGATGTTCTTTTTTATTCGTTTTTAACCAAACTTCGAGGGTTTTCTTCGTGGAGATGTTATTGCTTTGTCTGGAATGTTTCAGAATATGGCGTTAAACCTTCCTATCGCCATGGAAACCAAACCAGACCAAGTTACGGGTCAGATCTGTGGAGAGGCGACCCCACTCACAGTCACAATCTTGTTTTTTTTAGGTATTTTGAGCTCTAAAAGCATCTGTAATTTAATAAATGT
>KN494819.1:16874-45566 GCA_000787155.1 Scartelaos histophorus | reverse complement strand
ATTTTCCAATACTGGCGCCAATATCTGATACCAATATCAGACTGGTGCTTCACTTCTAGAGCTGCTTTAACCATATATCTGGGCTGGAGCAAAACAAGTTTAGCTCAACCACATGGAAAAAACTGGGTAAAATAGCCAGGACTGGATTATCAGTTTTGAAGGTAAAATGAGACTAATCCGGAGACCCACAAACCTTGAATGACTTCTTAAAAGCATCTATGTGAATATTAACTCCCAGGAGAGCAAATCCAAGTCCCAGTTCACAGCTTTGGCTCAGAGCAAGGACTGCAGCAGACAAAGGGTCATGGACGTCTGGAGAATACATACCCTATTTGTTTTTAATTTTGAAAAACTTGGAACTAAAATGTGTTTGTTAAATGGGGTTGTTGAAAACGCTAAAGGATGCTGTCTGGCCTCTTGGCTTCGAACTCGCCGTCTGTCATGTCGGGGCTATTGATCACTTTAAATGCTTGGAGCAATAATGACGGCCAGATTTGAGTGAGAAAATCTATCTGGTCTAAAGTAGCAGTTGATAGTTTGAACAGGTTTTGCAACATCTTGAAGTTCACTGGGCCATTTCAATTTCCTGCATCGATGGCGTTGCTTTGCTTTCTTGGGTATTAACGTAAATTTGAGGCTCTGTTAAGCAAATAATTTTGTCATGCAATAGCCTTCTCATTTGAACAGTAGTGCGGTTCGAGTTTTCTTTGCTTATTTTTTTCGTCCTGTACTTCTCCAGCTTTTTTATGCATTTGAAAAGGTGGATTCTCTTGATGCGTATCGATCCTTTCCACCTTCAGGGCACTCGAGGAGCCACTCGTCCCATTGCTGGAATTGTACCGCCAACCTGCGCATCAGAGGACAAACAACTGAGCTATTGACGCCCTTTGCACAATTTGGATATGTAACAGATGAAAAATGTCTAACTATAATGTCCCAAAATAAAAGACTTTTGTGATCCAAGTACCTCGCTCAGTTTGCTGTTATTTCCACCATTCAAAGGACAAAAGAGAGATTTTTGTTGTTAATTAATATGATATGTCTTAGTATTTCTTTTTCACAGCAGGATATCATTCTAGTCCCTTCACCCTCCACTGAACCTCGAGTCAGAACCAGAACACCAGATGATTGTGCCGTCAGATCCCTTTTTTCGGACAGTGATGCATGTGAATTGGGGAGATTCACCCGTGACCAGCCTCACATTTTCGTAAAGTACTAAATAAGTGTGTGTTTTGGATCCCAGGCAAGACTGACAATCCATAATATACATGTTCTATTTTGAACATATGTTGGCGTCCACCTGTAGCTGTTTATTTGTTGCTCTGTGATGATGACATTGTTTCCATGCGTCGGGATCTGCAGTTTGTCTTGTCGAGTATAAAGAGGTTTGGGGCAGATGCTGCACTTCTGAACCTCTTCACTGTCCGATAGCAGGTCCTCTCCGGTGAGCCTTTTAGCACAGCAGATGTTTTGAATCCTTCCTTTGTTATGCTCCTTCCTCCTTCTGGAACAGAGCTCTGTTCTGTTGACATAAATATGTGCGCTGATTCTTCTTTGTTTTTCTGTACATTTAAATGAATACAGTCGCGTGCCTATTCGCCCAGATAAAGACAAAATCAGACGGAGAGTACGTGTGTGTTAGACTGCTGTTGTCTCAAATAACTGCAGCTCATGCCAATTATGCTAAAGCTCTGAACATGAACGGTGTGCATAGGGATAATGAGAAAAATGTGCCCTGTACTTCAGGGTGTATAGTTGTGCCTTTGTGAAAGTCACTTGACTCACCTCAGTGCATCAGTGAGCTGCTGTGTGGCTGCGTGAGGTGAGCAGGGGACATCATCATTACTACTGTGCTAATACTCTTATAATATCTCCAGTTTAATTAGGCGTGACAAAGCATGAAGACATAAATCAGGAGTGTCCAAACACCCCGCCCCCTCCCAGGGCCACACATTGAAGTATTTTCGAAGCGGAGGGTCAAAGACCATTGGTCAGTGCAGTGGATCATACATACATACATACAGATGGTGCATTTTACATAACTTTGAAAGAGCTGCCATACTTCTGTTTCAAGTCTGTATCACACTGCAATGTGATGTTACTCAGGTTTTAATGGTGGAATTATTTAAATCTACAATAAAAAGTACTGCCTATTATTACAACTGAAAGACACTGTCATTTTTAGCCAAAACTTGTGTTTATTGCAGTGATGAACTGGCGTCCTTACTGTGAGCAGGTTTGGATCTCCACAAACCTGTTATCTCTCCAGGAGAAGGACCTCGGCTTGTTTTTATGGAACTGTTGTTCCTTTGGCTGTGATATTCCACCGAATGGCTTTATACACTGGAACATTCTCCATGTAGAATATGTAGTAGAGAAGTACAGTTTTAACTTTTTACTTCCATAGAATTACTCAAGTCACTCACACCTTTAGAACGTTATGTATTGTATCTTCAAGACTTTGTCCATGCTCTAAATAGCATAGTTAATATGAAAACTTTTCTTGTTCTTGACTACATCTGATAAAGATAATCTTCTCAAATTCATTTTATTCAACGTTGTTCATTAGTTTGGGCCTTGACACTACTACCATTCAACCTAAATCAGATTTCTGGAGTTGTCATATTATTAAAATGTCATGCAAACCGCAAAATATAACATGTAATAATGAGTAAATTGAGGGACCATGATCAGAAGAAATCAGATTACTCGCATCAGATTTAGCTGTCATTTTTTATAATTGGACAGCTCCAGAAACCCGACAATGAACCGATTCTGAGCATTTATGCGCGTAACCGCAAACCACGGTCAAACGTCTTGTTATTCATCTCATTTCTTAAGTGAATAATTGAAATTGCGATAAATTCCATCTGGACCTGTCGCCTTAGTCACTGACGCTAAAACAAGCTAAAAAATGTATCTTGCAACATTAGTCATGAGTCCGTGAGCTTAACACAAGGACAGAATGATCCCATCTCGTGTGAGCCTCAGTCAAACAAAGCCTACATCATTTAACACTTTCTCAGATGTCCCTCCAAGAATCTAAGGAAACGTAAGCGAGAGAAAAAATGGTAGTTCCACTGCTATTAGGATTTGGGTTTGGAGAAAAAAAACGTAAAAAAAAAAACCTAAAAAAAAAAAAAAACAAGATGACAAACATGTGTTATTAATGAACAACACGTGTGATGTCAGGAAGATGTTGCTATTGGGTCTTTGAATCGATTCCACGTGCGTCTCGAGTTCGGCCAAAACTTCGCCTGGCATTGCGCAGATCAGCTAAACAAGGAAGGTCAGCTCTGCACCGAACCAGCTGTGGGCTTACGTGATTCCAAACACACAGAAGTTCTGGTAAAGAGATGCCGTGCTGTAATCAAGTTAGTCCATTTTAACTTTTCCACCATTGAGGCGGTTGCTAGCGTAGCATGTGAAGTGTGTCCCCAATCACCGCATGAAGTCACCGACGGCGGAGATCAGAACCACATTAGGAAGCTCATTGCACCTTTTGTCGAAACTCGAAGAGACACTGAGAGCCATGAAGTAACTCAAATCTGCTTTCTATTTAAACGGGGAAGTTGAGAAGCGGAGAATTAACAAGTTGGTGAGGTGTATTTGTGAGTCAATCAGGGTTTTTTTTTTTTGTCCTTTTCTTTTCCCTAGTGGACATGAAAAGAAAAGAAACTGATTGGAGTTTCTTAATGATATGGATGAGTCTCTTTATATATGTGATGCTTCAGTTTTTTGGAAAATAGGGGTTGGATTTCTTTTAATTTTTTTTATTTTTTTCATAGCAAAGCACGCAAAATAATCTAATTAATACTGCGCTATTCATGAAACGTCTTTAACTACAGTAGACTGATTAAAGTTAGGTCCTTACTACCACTAATCTCTCACTTACAAATCACATTCACGTTGGCTAAGGAAGCCAAAAGTCCTATATTACCTTTTTACCATGTTATGATGTTGCTACCTCCTCTAAATTACACCCTGAGTTGTGTTTTCCTTCATTCACACGTGTTTCATTATTCCTGGTTTATTGCTCTGTCTTCATCTCCAAAGCTCAAATAGTCTGTTCCACCTTGCGATGTAATTTTTGGGCCACTATTTATGTCAAACTCAGGCCAGATATAATTATGTTTGGCCCGTGAGATCATATCAAATATGTGTTATGTGTATGTGAAATTTTTCAATAAATATTTAGTTTGGTCCACGGCTTAGTCTTTAATTTTGGTCCTCTGATAATTTGAGTTTGACACCCCTGATTTAAGGCATATTTTTTATTATTTTCTGCAAAGTACATCTGCCTCTGCTTTAGATTTAAGGCCAATAGCTGATGCGCTGAAAAGTGCAAATATTGGCCCGATATATTGGCCAACTGATATCTCTTGTCTCTCAATCTGTCTCTAATTTTCGTGATCCCAACAAAAGTCAAACAAACTGGCAAACAAATGAATCTCTAAATCTTCTTTTAAACAGCACTTTATATTCAAGCTGCTCCAGACATTATCAGTGAGAGCTTTTCTATAGAAATATAGATTGTGTCTGTTTGTTTTACTGAGTGGCTGCATGATTTGTCAGTCCCTTTACAATCAGCAAATTGTACAATTTACGCCCAGCGATAACTTGAATATGCCTGGAATACACTTCACTGCACTGTACAGTCATCATTACCATGTGGAGCTTTTATCCACATTATGACGGTTTCATGTGAGAGAAATGGGCAGTTTGTGGTCACCATTAACTTTAACAGCGGACATAAGAGGCATTTATGACAGCTCTTCAAATATAGGCCAAATATGCCAATAAATGTCAATATTCTTTTTCTGAAGATGAGACGCAATCACACACTTCTCTTTACGGTCTTCAAATCCAATCTGTTTCGTTTTTGTCTTTAGCTGGACATGGTCGCCACATGGACAGTTGTATTATTCCAAAAGCAGAGATATAGCAAAATAAAGGGGAAAATGCATATCATTAGACTCATTTCATAAGTAATATATCAAGATTATGGAAAAACAGACAAAGAAAGGAAAGACTCGGGTGCTTTGTATTTATTTGGCTGTAAAACATCTTTCTGATTGGCCGAGGGCAGAGCCAATGACACCAACAGATGCAGCGCTGTCTGGAGAAAAAAAACTCAATTTGGCCAAAATTATTTAGGGGCTTCTGCTTTGAGACAGACAATATGCAAATAATCCAGACAATGGACGGTGGAGCTGTTTCAATTAGATGATGGAACGTTTTCAGATGCCAGGGCGCAGTTTTACTGTCACGATAAACAACAAATAGGACGCTAACACTTCCTGATTATCAGACAGTACAATACTTTAACTAAATGCAGATAGTAGAAGTACACAGCTGACTTATTTTGACCACAGTAGCTTCTTAAACCGTATATCTGCACTCTAGGAAGACACATTTTGCTGTAAAAGCATGGAAAAATGTGTATAAAATGGGTTTAAATAGACATTAATTATTTCATCATTTATTGTAATATATGTAAATAAAATATTACACAAAATCATAGCTACTACTGTCATCGTTGCAAACACACCGACTTTTCAAACATAATATTTGTGTGTCCTAATGCTGTTTCGGTGGCTGCATCTTTTTGTTTTAGCACAAACTCAACTTTGAACCACACTCGTATTTTCAGCACTTTCACTCTGCAGCTCAAGCAATTACAATGTTTATGATGCTTTCACGACACAAAACAGAGGATTGAGAGAAATAATTACCAGTGTGGCATACTTTCTGCAATGGAACAAACCTAGATAAACATGACCACAGTCAGAATACATGGAGTTTAGTCTCGTCCACTGCCAGCATATGCAGCTGTGTTTTACATTCACTTGAAGCCAGTTCCTAGCTCCAGCAGAGGCTTAGTGGCCAAAAAGTAAAACTGTGGTTGAACTGGCTTTCCCTCAACTCTGAATAGCTTTCAATAGTAAAAATCAAATTAAAAGTGCATATGTTTTCTCTGCATGGAATTTGGATGACTGATAAACTGCGAAGTGGCGATCTATAATAACGCACTGAAGATGATGATGTCTACAAAATAATGGATATCGATGCGTCTCCGGTCGGTTGCGAGAGAGTTGACCGGAGGGATTCGGCGTTGCAAAATGTTTTCTCTGTGGCAAATAAAAGTTTACAATTTTGAGGTTGGATTGAGCAAGATAATCTTTAGAAACCGAAATGAGTTTTATGGTGTTTGAAGGGAAGGGCAGCGCTCATTTTTGAAAAGGATTTTAGAAATAAACAAGTAGATTTCTGCGTCGGAGCGATTGTTTGTTTAATATGATTTTGTTTTTCTTTTAAAGGTCGATGAGATTAGTTTTTTTTAGTATATACCCTTCAATACTGGTGAATAAATGGGATTCTTCACTGTTCAATTGGACATGATTCAAATGTGTAATCTGTTTGCATAAAAAAATGGAAGGAAAAAATATCATAAGGGACTGAAAAGCGTTTCTTCTGCAGAAACAATGAACATAGCACAAAACTCTAAATCTGAGGTGAAAGAAAAGTGATTTTGTTTATAATAACGGGTGACCAATGAGCTCCCCACATACTCACAAACTATCTGATTGCACCGTGCTGTCTGAATTTGGCGGATTTCTCTCTCAACAACAACTTGGCTTTTCTTAAAGGGGGTTGGGGGGGTATTGCAAAAGTGCTATTACCCCGACTGCCCTAACCAGCAGGAAGCATCAAGAAATTGCGGTTCTTAAAATGATCTCTGTGTAGAATTTTTATTTACAATGACCGGTCTTTGTTTAAACATCTGTGATAAATGAATTGCATTACTTGTTTTTGTCCTTTCAACCTGATACGGTCGTGTTTAGATCTGGATTAGCTGCGATGTTTATAACTTTTCTTTTCACTCTTAAAAATGTGACATGTAACAGTGTTCGTTTAAAGGGTTAGCCAGTCTGCAGTGGTCTAAAGTTGTTTCTTAACTTTCCCAATGCAGAGTCCTACATTTTGCAGTCAAGCTAGCATGCTAACAGTGCACTCCCTTGCTCTGGAAGGTTAAAATTTTGATCCTATAAGATGCTTTTACAATATACCATATTTTTCAGATTATAAGGCGCATCTAAAATCATGACATCTTCTCCAAAATCATCATGACATTTTCTCAAAAATCCACAGTGGCCTTATAATCCAGTGGCCTTATGTGTGACCTTTGGTTGTGTTTAACCTCCAACCGATTTGATGTTGTCCACATTAGTCTAATAAGGTATTAGTGGGCGAGTCAGGAGGAGTAATATGTTGGCCACATATAGGGCGACTGTGCAACATACCGGTAGTTCTGCCGTGTGCTGTACAAGGACCCAAAATGCCACCATTACCATGCAGATTTCAGGTTTTGTATTTTTGTGTTAAAACTGAACAATGTTGAGAGGGATCCGGGCATGTTTGATGCCCAAATCACCAACTGTTAAACTTGTATTTTTGTGTTAGCTACAACTGAGAGTTATTGTAAATGACCTGAATAAAGTTCAATTTATCCGACACGCGTTTTGTTTCTCTTATTGCGCCTTATAATCCGATGCTCCTTATGTGTGGACAATGACACAACTGACATATTATTTGATACTGCGCCTTATAATCCGGTGCACTTTATAGCCCCAAAAATACGGTATCTGTATTTCCAACACAAATGAACAGAATTTTTTCTTACCTACATGAAATTGGGTACAGCAACTTAAAGGGCCAAAATGACGCTGTTTTCTGATCTATGTTAGAATGTTTCTTCATCAAAAACATATCTGAAGTTTGGTTTTGTTCCATTCACACATATTTAACACACAAGACGTCTTCTCTCAAACAGAAAACAGTCAGTTCCATCTTGTGATGCCGCGTGATGATACAGGAAGTGCTCCACTGTCTTTTTAAACTTCATACTTTCACTAGAATCTTGGCGAAGGTAAAAGGTCGCTGTCAGTTTGAGCTTTGGAGATGCAAACAGACTAATAATAAAGATTACTTAAACAACTCTAGGTATGTTTTTAATGAAGTAAGTTTATCTGCCCACTCTGGATCTCCAAAGAGCACCTGATTGTTACTTCTCTTAGCAGGGATCCAGCATTTCTTGTTTTTATCCTTTCAACATGACGTAGTTGTGTTTAGATCTGGATTAGCTGCAACATTTAAAGCTTTTCTTTTCACTCGCTTTTCACTTCACTAAAAAATGTGACATGTAACAGCGTTCATTTACAGGATTAGCCAGCGTGCGCTCCAGCTACATATTTTCTGCTCACGAGAGTCCGTTTTGCATAATAAAACCTTTAATGCTTTGCCCAATTCTGATCATATGGCAATATAAACCAAAATGCAAACAACTACCAATCTCAATTACTTCCACCTACAATTAAAATGAAATCAAGATACCAAACGCTAACGCAAGTCTGTATTACATAGGACTGGGAACTTCGCACATGGAGACCCACCAAACGCAACAAACCAGTAACTGCATTAAGAGCGCTCCAAGCAAAACTATATAGACCAGGTTTTCGGCCTGGAGTAACCAGCAGAGCCTCTAATCCTGCTTCAATCCTGCCAAAGAGTTATATTTATTGGACTTCCTCAATTCTGAATAAATCACCGTTTAATAACCGAGGAGCTAAAACTTAATAGGCTCTGTAACACCCCCGCGTTCGCTTCGGTCGACATTGATTCTCTGGTTACGACTACTGTGCAGAGAGCTCGCGATGCTATCAATTGTCCTGGAGCGTGCAAGAAACTCAAAACCAGCCAGAGGACAAGTTCTCCTTCGGTATCTCCTTCACTGGCCCTGAGAGCTTGTCCCGCGTGCTGTGTTTGCTTGCTTCCTCTGAGCAGCCCACATCCTCTCGGCCTGGCCATCTCCCTTTCAACCTCAACAAAAACACTCGGAGCAGATGCTTAAATACTCACAAAAGCTCACAGTTGGACACTTCGGTTCTGCTGCGGACACTTAATGTTTTGTGGCCAGAGAGCCGGAGATGTGCAGGCAATTTGAGCATGTGCAATTGAATATGTGACATCACCCTCCATGTTTTTATTTTTCTGAAGTTTCAAATGGGATTTTGGAGTGCTATTAGCGGAGGAGGTGCAGATCGCTATTAGGTTGGCAGTTCGAAACAGCATCCAAGTAAAGCAGTCTGCCATTGTGTGATTAATGCTCTTTGGGACTTCAGTCTGGTATGATTGTCATGTCTAGGTCAGTTTGTCCCATTAGAAAGTTCCTTGGAGAATCGAGAATGATGAAATGAATGGAGCTCATTGGGAGTATATCATTTTAGATACAATACCATTTCTCTCAGCGTTTAGTGCCTCGCTCATTGATTCTGCAGTAATGTTTTTTCGTCCCCTTTTTTTCTTGCAAGCCTCTGTTTTCATACGGACCGACCATGAGTTTCCCTGATTGGCTAATCCAGCTGTCAATCACACCTGAATTCACTGGTGAGCAGCAGACTCAAAACTTTATAAAGTACTGAAGAAGTGCATTATATTTTCATGCCTGTTTCAGATGACTTCTGCATCCTCCCTCTGAACTGGCCACCTGACATTATGGTGATGTGTTTTGATAGCTGATTGGGTGAGGATTTGTTGCCATCTGCAGTCTGGCTCCACTATTTACTCCGTTGTGGACACGTTTCTGGAGCTCGTTTGCTTTCTCATTCCTAATATCGCAGCAGGTTGCAGAATATCCATGTAAACGGTCGGTAATAACATGAGTATTCACTGCACTGAACTGCTTAAAAGAATTTCTGCAATTACATTCTGGCAGTTAATGGTATTGTATTTACAGTGGAAATGTGGAGTTTTGCAAAACATATGAAACATCAGGAGGAGATGGAGATATTCCTATAAATGCCTTTGTAATTGTAATTATTTGAGATGCAAATTTAGCAGATCCGTAAATAATGCAGCTTCATGCTTCAAACATCATTGTGTCATTGTATTGCGCAAAATCGTATTTATTTACAATACGTTTGAACAGATGAAGACAATGCAACTTCAAACGCAAGTCTAAATCCATGCCTTGCTCTTCATGAGTCCATTATTGAACCCTTACAGCGTGTGATCCCGGGTGAAAGAATCCCAGTGCTACCACATGTGGTGGCGGGTGTCCAAGGCAAACACTCCCACTGGTGTGCACCAAGACAGATGAGCACCGGGCTCAAAGGCTGGCTAACTCCCCATCGCCCTGCTCACTGTTTATTTTCACTCTTCAAAGCTCTGCCAGCGCTGCTCTAAGTGTCTGTAGTCCACTCTGATGCCGCCATTGCCACAGCAAGCCCGCACAGCCCACAAAGTCTTACAGTGTAATCCGTGCCAGCTCCTAACTCCACATCTGCACCGGGCTAGCGCAGCATCCAGGCAGGAATGAGGCTAGGCTTAAAGAAGGGGTAGCGGATTCCACGGCGACCGCACTTTGCTGTGGCTTCAACGAACGCTTTGTGCAAGAGCCGGCCACATTAAAGGCACCTCGTCACCACGGCATTGATAAGTAATCTGTTGCAGCGCTCTGGCGGCGACCATGAACTCCGCGCTCTTGGCCGCGAGCTTTATCAGCACCGTGCTCACCGGATCTCTCCCCGGCATCAAACAGGAGGAGCAGTGTATAAAAACCAGGTCCATATAAAAGCTGCCGTATGGAACTGCAGAGGTCATGTGGGGATGTGCATGTGAGAGGAACGAAGTCTCCGGTTTCTTGGGCCACGTCCACTGTCTGGGAATAGCGCGTCTCCTAAGTGCAATTCGTCCAAAGATGAAGGTGGAAAACTTGTTAAATGATGAGATGAAATGTTGTGGAAAAACGGTTAAACTGTCACCGCTGAAAAGGATGTAGAGCGATGCCTGTGCGCGTGTTCACAAATCTAGGTCATTTATTTCATTTTATTTTATTTTGCTAGTTAAATTTGAAGGGCCCCTATTAAGCTATTTTCTGAACTGTTATAATATGTTTCCTCCTCACAAACATACCTGGAGTTGTGTTTTATTTCATTGAGACTTGTTTAACACACACATTCAGCATTTTTTTCTTTCAAATAGAAAACATGTTTGTCCTTATGAGCATTTTGAGGTTTGGAGATGTAAAGAGACAAATAATAAAAGGTTATTGTGAATCTGTTGTGAACATAACTCTAGATATGTTTTTGATGAAGTAACATTCTAATTCTGTTAAACCTCACAGGAGGCAATTACGTATAATATAGGACCTTTTAAAGTACATAAAGTGTCCATGTTTTTCTAATTATAACTCAGTTTGTTGAGATAATACCTGGAGTAAATACTTATCATTGTTCTGCATGATGCATGTGGCAGGTTGAGGAGAATAGCACAAAAATACAGGAAGGTGAAGTCTTAAATGGAATATCTCTACCTCTTTACACACAGGGAACAGATTTTAAGGACAGATTAAACATTCATCTAACAGTAAATAGGTGTTATCATCCAGCTTTTGTAGTCTAATCATAATTGTTAGGTAAGTTTTGGTAGTTTGGTTGCGAGGTAACAGTTATAGAATGACCTCTATCCTTGTCAAACTGGCTGCCCATATCCAACCAGGAAGTGAAATTATAAATGGCAAAATAATAATATAAAAGAAAAACAACTCAGTAAAGTCAGAAATATAACTGATATGACTAGTCAAACCTCTATGCACTTAAAACAGACCAGGGTGGGTTACTGAAATGAAATGCATTTTTGACACGTTTGAAATATATTTGTTCATCTGTGAACAACATGGTTGTTGAGTTAAATTGTTTCCAAATGTGATTTAATATCCACAGCATCTACTTTTCAAACGCATCACTGCAAAGACACTGATTTGACATCTGAGTTCTTGATGAAATGTTGCCATTTTGTGGAAAGATTTAAAAAGAGAATTATTTCGCTTTTTTTGTCGCTGGCTTCCTTCTTTTTTCTTTCTTATAGAGAAATTTTGTTAGTGTTACAAAATTGTATATTACATTGTCTTTTTGTTTTGTTAGGGTTAGTTTTTGTTTGCTGTTTTTGTTTTTTACACATATAGGGTAACATTATAGGGTTGTCAAAAGTACAAAAAAACAGACCTATACTAAAATTAGTAAAGAAACTAAATACTCATTTGAGCAAATATTGGCACTAAAAAGATCACGGGACTGAAATGGACCTTTCCTGAATAGATTTAGACTGACCTTGGCCTGTTTTAGAACAATTATAAGCCCACATAGACTAGTACACACCCATGGGCCACAAAGGAACCTGTCACTGTGGTTCTGGAGTCAGTATTGAGTACTGAGTATGGAGTTTGAGTAGTTTGTATCAGGACAACACGACAAGAGTATTGGCAGTAAGTGGTTGTCAAAGTTAAGATCTATTGCTATGGAAATCAACAGTAAAATTATATTTCATGAGTGGCATTTGAGAAGTTAATGTAACAGTGAGATTTTCCCCACAAATTAACCACAATTATTATTACAGCTTCCAGTGGATTTTTATGCCTTTGCTATTTTCTGACCAAACACCGTCTCCAGCTCTTTCTGAGTTGAGGCAGCACTATGTAATGGTATAAGCCCAGATCGCTTTGGCCAATGCACACACTCTTGGTTTTTATTGCCTGGCCCTTCCCCGAGAAGTCCAGTGGTTCCAAGTTTTCTTTCTCAGTCTGGGGTCTGTCAGGTGGTGCTGTTGTGAGCCAGTGTGCTACAGGTGAACTTTAGGCTATTATTCAGAACAGGCTCATCGTCACCTGACGGCTTTGGATCACCTCTCTGTGCTTATTAGTCTGGGCAGGGCGACTGTTGGTCCAGCACAGCAAGAGACGTTATATTAGCGACATATGACCATCCATCTACATTAAGGTCTATGCCCAGGGTTTAGACACAATAGGTGCGACCGTTCTACTTTGACTTGATCTATTGGACTTGATGTGAACTTTTTCACTCACTGGTCACTGTGCTTTGGTGTGAATGTTATAATTAAAAATTCTGCCTTTTACTAGTAGCTATAAAGTTTTATTTAAATTGGTCTGGACATGGATCCAACTAAAATGTATGGCTTACATTATAGTAAGGTAAAGTATACTTTTTGTCCCACATAAGGGAAATGTGTCTTTGGCACACTCTGTACTCACTAAAAACATGCATAAAATACAAAGTATCATAAAAATATGTGATTTTGAAATTCCTAGTTTTGTGACTAAGAGGTAAAAGTCAGGAGGTAATTCCATAAATCAAAATCTGAGCATTTCTGCCATCAATTCACATTCAAAAAAGAGTAAAGTCAGTATCACCACTCTGACTTGGTACAAAGTCCCATTAACAATTCACACAGAGAATGGGATAAAGGAATTTTAAAATCTGTTAAATCAAGCATCCTAAACCTGTGGCCTGATTGGAGCTTCTCAGATTCTAAGGTCAAGTTTCAACAAAGACTTTTCATTTTCCATCATGGAAATCTATCATCATTTTGCTGGTTGGTTTAGTGTAATGTCAAACTTATACACAGGAAACTCTTCTGAGCTTCATAAAGAGTAATGTCATGTCTTTCAGCGTCTCTGCTATGAGGTGCCATACTTTAGATTTAACATGAGGAGCTTGGAGTAGAGCTGTTGCTCCTTCATACTGATAATATATAATAATATGTAGGGAGGGGACATTTTTATAACTGTGTTTAGAATCTAATATAAACTTTATCTCATGCGAGTGAAGGAAGTGTCTGGTAAAGCGTAATGTTCAGATAAAGCCATTTCAGATGGATAATTACAACTCAATGAGATTTGGATGATCCTGTGACCTTTGGATATTTTATTTATAAAAGCAAGAGATGAGTGAAATGAGCTGATTAGCCAAGAAACAATTACTGTAAACATTTACACTCAGTGACGAGGTGTAATTAAAAAGCAAAAGTGCTGACAACTTTGGTTAGCTTGTACGCAGATGTTGCTTGTTGATTTGTCCAAAGCTAACTCCATCTGTTTTCTTAGGGTTGAAAGTGTTACAATACAAGGAGTGCAACATGTGGACTTTGCACAACCCCGCACCATGAAGAGCTGTTGGAGTTTCTGGTGACTCTATCATTTCAGAATTCCCGTCAAAACCCCAAAGACAACATCCTAATGAGAGACTTGTTACCAGACAATTTCCTTTCGCCCAACTCAAAGAAACTGAATGCCACTGCGAAAACAACACAGAAGGGTGATTCAGCGTGAGAAAACATGATTGAGAGTCTTTAGTGTGGCTCTGGTGTGGCTGAACTGCTTCGCCAATAAGAGCTCTATATGGATTAGGTGGTAATAAATTGATGATGAAATAATCCTATCGGCCAATCCCATTTCAAGGAACAGGAAGTGGAATTTCCCAGCACTATGTCGAAGGAAAACACAATAGTTTATAGGCGTGATGAGTGAGACTGGCGGGGTTTGTCCATAACTAAAGGGCAGATGTGCTTTGTTGGCCTTGACAGTGATCCTTGTTTGGTTTACAAGCTTAAACCGTGCAGAAAGCTGTTTGGTTTCTTTTGCATATGTGTCCGAGCGAGAGATAGTGCTACATGGATCACTGATTGATTTTTGATGCCGTTCCATGCTATTGTGGTGAGTCATGCATTTCAGTGAGGGCACATCTGCAGAAGATCAGTAATCAGCTTTTTTTTTCAAAGCTAACATCTATTTGGCCAATCCCAGGGCAACATCTAGCAGCTTGTTACCTGCATGCACAAGGGCGTGTGAAATGTGTCCAAGAAGCAGATGCATGATCAGAAGTCTGTGCTAATAGAAGTAAGGTTCAATTTTTCTTGTGCATTACCACCTCAGGCCCATCTAACATATATGTTGATGTAGTTTTATGAAAATAGTAGCTATGCTGACACTTTAGGAATGTTATAAATATGAATAAATAAAATTGTAATATTCTGAATAGGTCCCATATTCAAATAATAGTTATCGTATTGTACTAAGTAGTACGGAAAACAACAGTGATCTAAAAGAGAATGATGGGTAAATAGCTTTTTCTTGCATTCTGGAGATATAATGGCGATGATCTTTTTTGGCCTTTATCAGGATTATATAAAATGTTCTATGAATGATTATTATTTACTCTTTTCATCAAGATAAAAATGTGTTTATTGTTCCATCCCTATCCACAAGCACTTTTCAAATAGAGCTGTCCATTCAGATGGCTAAAGAAGAGAGACAGGGGCGGTGTCTGGAGGTATTAGGAACGTTTTTGACCAGAATCCTGTAAATTTACTAAAATTGCCCAAAAAAATAAAAAATAAATAACACAAAAAACAGTATATAACACCGTATACACAGTTTAGTAGTGGAAAAACTGTGAATTTTGTGTTTTGTTCTACTTAAAGAATGCAAACTACACACTTACTGTTTCACTCAAATTTCACACTAATTCTTCTGTTTTGCCTTTTACTTAGATTTGAATCGTGTAATTGGTCCTTGTCAGTTCTTATAGTAAAATGTGCCAACCGCCAATAAGTTGATGAAGTTGGGGTTGATGACATGAATACAGTCAGTTGACTAATTGTGACTAGTTGACTATAACAAAAATATTGTAATAGTATCTGATATTTTAGGATCTCCCTTGAAATGATTCATCTCTTTTTCAAGAGGCTTTTATGTTTTTTGGACTAAAAAAAGAGAAGCATAAGATTAAAGACTATGACTAAAGCACATACAAAAAGTGCTTTTTATAACAAAGACAGTGGCATTATGAAGTAAACTGTAACGTGCCCATGTGTCTTCTGCATTTGACCCGTCCTTCAATGCTACGTGACCATGTCCATGATTATGAGCTTGTCCTGCTCAGGACTAACTTAGCTGGAGGATTTATACCTGTGGGGCATGTTTTAGACTGATGGGGAAACCGGGTGAACGGAGGACACCCACCCAGACATGCAACATCCACACAGAAAGGCCCAGGAACTGAACCTGGAACCTTCCTCCTGTGAAGTCATGGCACAATAATAGACTTTATTTAGAACTCTCTGTATAGAAGCCTTCAGTTGCCATATTTCCGACCTTATCTGGTGAAAAAATAATTGTTTGACTAGTTAACTACTAAAATAATCGTTAGTTTCTGCAATACCTGCTTAAATGTTTGTGCAAAAATGATTACAACACCATACTGAGCCTTGTCTTGTCCATTATAGTCCATATTTATTGTCTTTCCACACATATCCTGTTTTATGTACCCAGCCTCGTTCCAAACTCGACATATTGCTCTATCTTGATTTTGTTAGCCTAAGTACTAAATATACTCACACAGAAAAGCATATAATCCCAGATCTCCATCTCTGAGCCTGCCCCGCCTGAGGGGAACAACAGGAAGTAGGCTGATCCACATTTAACACAGATTTAACAAACTGCAGCGTCAGAACAAACCTATAAACGCCTGTTGTAGGTCCGGGGTGACTGACAGCTTCACAATGCATGTAATTCAACGTCGAGCCACAAGCCCACCCACGACACTTTATATTGCATCCAGATCTAACTACGCTTCTTAAACTTGAACTCGGAGATCAGATTTTACTTCAGACATGTGCTTTGATGTGTGCAGTTTACAAAGAGGTGTAATTACTAACAGAGAAGTTTGCTCTCGGTTAATTTGGTGCCCAATCTCACAACTTGTTGAAAGCTGTTTACATGGACTGTTAACCACTAGCGTAACAGGAGCAGGTGCATGTGTTTGGATATGAGACTGTATCACTGTATGTAATTGGAAATAATTGGCTACTACATAGGCTTGATTGCTGTTTTTGTAGCTGCTGAGGTGATATCAGACTGAATTTATGTAAACACAATTCAAATTAGAGAGTCTTGGAAAAAAACGAATGAAGAGAGTATCGCCCTGGTCCCTGATTGTCCCCGAGTGATGATTGATTATTTAATTCGTTTATCTTCCATGTTTGCATTTGCAGCATCTGATGTGACACCTGTGAACCTGAAAATATTTGTGGCACCAGCTAGATAGATACCAGCTTTCGGCGGTACTAAAATCTAGGAAAAATAAGAAAATGGTCCAGTTTTCTTCATCTAAATGTCATTGCAGCGTTCAGTTATGTTCAGTTCATCAACAGTTATATTCATACATATCGCTGTCGGTAGGCGAGCCAAGTGTCGGGAACTACAGCAGTAGTTGTAATCGCGTCTTTCCAAACGTCTTCCTGGTTTGTGACATAAGTGTGAATAGAGGCCCTGCAGTCACATGACCATTTTTGCCCCGACGTCGGTAGCTGCATCCACATAACATGGACTTTCAGCACACGGACCACACTTCTCACTTAGACACAAGCAATAAATTAAAGGATGAGGCAAAACGGGTTCAACATTTCAGACCCATATTGCATTGCAGATGGGCTGTTTACACCGCTAAAACAATGTGCTGCATTTAATAGACATTCACTCCTGCTTAATCAACGTGAATCTAGACGTATTTCCATGTCATTGTCGACAGCGGGGACTAAACCGGGGCTAAACAAGTGTCATTAGTCATTAGCGGATTATACATACTGTATAATAGGGCTGGGCGATATGGAGCAAAACATATATCTTGAAATATTTTGCTATATCTCGATATGCGATAATATATCTCGATATCAGTACAAGAAAAAATAACACCCCCAAAACTACTGTAAAAACAAAAATGTTGAAGTACAGGGGAAGCCCGGGAGGTTCCTTATTTTAATAGATCCACGTTCCACTGCACAGATTCTTCATTTAAATCTTCAGCATAAATAAACTTTACAACATGTAAACCATAAAGACACAGAGCCACATCAGCCTGTTTGAGATTATCATGTGTTTAATTCAGCTTTGCGCACATTTGTTGTTTCACATAAATGAAAGTTAAAACCGCACGGCTCATTTGCATAAACTATTAGCACTGAAAAAAAGTTCACTATCAGGGCACAACAAGCTGTAAATGGTGGGAAACGTTTGTGGTGATAGAAGCTTTGGTTAACACCAATTTTCGGCATTTAGAGACGAGTTGTGTTTCCTCCTGTTGAGGCGCCTCATGTTGAGACTCACGATGGGAAGAAAAGCAACGAGGGCAGAACAGAGAAGCGAAGCCAAATCAGGATTAAATAAAAGCGTTATATCGATATATACGATATGTCAAAATCCATATTGAGATTTAAAAATATCTCGATTTTTTTCGATATATCGCCCACTCCTACTGTATAACTCTGTACTCAACTCACCGTACGTTTACCCGGAGCAGAGGCACAGTTCAGGTAACAGCAGCAGTAAAGACACTGTAGTGCAGGTCCAGTCCTCGGTCTTGTTCCGTCCTCCTGCTTCAACTGGGATTTATCTCTGCTGATTCCACCTCTGTGTGCAGCACTTTTCCGGCATGTGCCATTTACCAGATATTTGTGACCAAGTCAGGTGCCACTAATCAGATCTTTGAGGCACCTGACTCCGCCCTGGCCTCTGAAAGTGCTTAGAAACTTATCACTGTGAATAATTAGGAATCTTGGAATGCAACATTTAAGGGAGGCATAAATTTGGACCAGAGCAAACAACACTTTTAACACATAAGCCATCAGCGTCAAAATGTAAGTCTTGGCGCATGTGGCCTACAGATCCACTAAAAGCTTTCTTAGTCATAACAACACAAGGAAGTGAAGTCAGAAAGAATAAAAGATGATTCATGCTGGGCTTACATGACAGTCGTAAAGCAGACTCCCAAACGTCCCCACTTGACAATAAAAAAATGTCAATTGTGTTGGAGAATTGGAACAGTGCGAGCCGCAGACCTCAAGGGGTTTTTGTAAGCCGCTCACACTCTTGGCTCTTTCTCCATTTCGTCCTAATGTTTGCCGCTATAAAGGCTGAAGAGCGGAAATGCCCTCACAGCACAGGCCATCGGTCTCACTATCCCCTCCACTCCGGTGACACCACACACAAAACGCCCTCCAGAAGATGACCTAATGATACTCTGTCCACGGTGATTGGCTTAGTAAAGTGGATCATGACAAAACACACTGTCATTATTGAAGGAACGCGTCTCATTACATACACAAATGTCAGTGACTAAGTTCTTGAAGATTTCCGGAGATTGGCGAGTCTTAGTGAGGTGTGGACACAGTGTGCAGTGAAAGTGGATAGACTGGACTGCGGAGTGATTAATGATGGCTGAAATATATAAGTAAATTAAAAAGAGTCACATTTTAAGCTAAATGTATAATACTGGCCAGTTTAGAGGAAGAAAATATATCTTTTAATTCATTTATTTTTTGAGTATATATTGAAAGTTGGTCCATTCTTGTTTTGTGTGTCCTATATTAAGCCAAATTGACTCTTCTGAGCTTGAGTTTTGTTTAATTCACACATGTTTGAGTAATCTTTTGCATGTCTAAAGCTCAGAATGTTCTGTTCCACCTTGTGATGTCATGAAGCTGTAGTTTTCAAGTTAATTTTTGCCTTTTGTTCAATAGAGACTTGCCGGAAATCATCTAAATGAGTCTCGTGGTGTATGTAAGTAAGGCACTTCCTGTATTACCACATCACAACATCACAAGTTGTAACATAGTGTTTTGTGATAAAGAGAAGAACTATGTGTTAAAAGTGTGTTGATGAAACAAAACGCAGCTCCAGGTTCATTTGTGGTGTGGAAAATGTAAAATGGGCTCTTTAAACCTCAACCCCGACCCTCAAATGTTTAAGATGTTGTAGAATACGTGTTCAAATGGATCAAAACAAGACAATTTAAAAGCCGAAAAGTTTATTCCCTCGACGTACAATTCTGTTACAGGCGTCTGGGTCTTGCAACGTAATCCCTGACTGCACATAAATACATAGGGCACGACGAAGAAGACACACAACTAACTTAGACCCACAGTTTTAACATAAACAATTCATGAATATTGAAATATGCAAATTTGAGTACGATGCATCAGCGTTTCCATCTCATATTGTTATACCCATTGTTTTTTCATCTCCATATAGGTCTCTCTACTTGTCTCAGGTCGACATATCAACTTAAATTTCCGTTTTTCTGAACCCTGCAAACAGAACAGAAAAAAAAACCCTACACCTGCACCTAGACACACAGGAAGTCACAAACTGCTGCAGAGACATTTTGTGGTGCTGCATGTTTTTAAGAAGCTGTAAAGCAAACTTTGATTAACAGATAAACACATTAAAACTGTAATACGCAGCAAAGAACAATTTATTTGTAAAGGGACGACACATTATTGAACATTTCCTTCAGTCCCTCGGCAGGTTGAGGGAAAACGCAGTAACAATCTCGTAAAGGCAAACGTAAGACGCTCAATTTGCAGAAACATTTGACCTTTTCATTCCATTCAGTTTATTTGAAGTTAGACCAAGACAAGACTCTCAATACTCAAAAAAAGTGACATATGGTGACTTATTTGACCATTCAGCCACCACTGTTTTAAAACCTTAGAAAATGCGGCCAGTGATGAGAGCTGTCTTATATGAACACACACTTTATTCCATGTCTGACTCGCTTGACAAGACACAAGATACTTGTCCAAAAGCACTTTGGAAACTCTGAATATTGTCATCTGGATTATAGTAGAAAAGGTCTATCTGGACAATCTTTTCGAAATTGAGACGTTTCAACTTCCCATTTTCTATTTCAATCAGATGAAAATAACGGCATAATGTATACTGATTATTTTTGTCAATTTTGCCAACATCTTGATTTTTTATTATTTTTTTCCTAAGGTAAATATCTCAGTTGATTAAAAATGCATTTAGACATTACACGCCAAATGAGAATACAACATGCACGAGTTTATTGCACCATTTTGCAAGCGTATCTGTAGCTTTGTAGACTTATAACACTTTAAAACGGGCTATTAAGGTGAAATGTACTCAGTTCTGTGCTTTGTAATGGCCCAACAGCACAGTCTACCTTCTGCTACTGCACATCAAAGGCTCGTAGTGTCTGTTCAATCCATTATACCTAACATCAGAGTGCCCTGCAGAGGACTCCCACACAACCACACACAACCACACACACACAGTACTTTATCGTTGTGTGTCGGTTCCCCTTCCTGTCCCTGTGCCCTGGGCCTGGTGGGCAGTACCTATGGAAGAACCTGTACAAACAGAGCAGCATGTAGAGAGCGATTGTACGGGAAACATGAAAGGCGACACACCGACGTTCTGTTTTCTGGGATGTGACCGGGCTGGTTTAGATCTACTGTATTTGGTCACATCCCAGCTCTCATCACTATTGGCATTTTCTAAGGTTTTACAACGGTGGTGGCTGAATGGTCAAATAAGTCACCATATCGTCACCTTCCTAAAATAATCGCCTAAGTCACGTTTTGCCTAAGTTTTACTTGAAAAAAAAAAAAAAAAAATGCCATAATTTCAATTTTGGGGGGAGTTTTTTGTGTTTCCCGAAAAACCTGAAAGAATGACTTATGCGATTATTTTAGGAAGGTGTCGATATGCAACTTTTTTTGAGTATTGAGAGTCTTGTCTTGGTCTAACTTCAAATAAACTGAATGGAATGAAAAGGTCAAATGTTTCTGCAAATTGAGCGTCTTACGTTTGCCTTTACGAGATTGTTACTGTGTTTTCCGTCTCCTGTAGGTCAACCTGCCGAGGGACTGAAGGAAATGTTCATTACTGTGTTGTCCCTTTACAAATGAATTACAAGAGTTCTTAAACATTTGCGTGCCCGGGTTGAGGTTTAAAGAGCCCATTTTACGTTGTTTTCTGATCCGTGTTATGCTCCATGATCCATTTATAGTGAGATAAAAAAAAAAAAGTCTGGGAATTTAAATGTTTCATTTATTTATATTTATTTGTATTTTTCATTTATACTTTTATTGCTTTTATTTATTTATTTATTTTTTCCAAGATCCAAGAATTTTTGGGCATCCAAATAATGGCATAACTATATTTAAAATTCCAATAACTCTTGCAAAAAATAAATAAACTAAAATAATAACTCACAGTCACCTGGTCCCCATTTCTATGATTTATACAAAGCTGATTGCTCTTATATCTTTATTGTCTTCACGTATCTTTTATCTTATCATTAAACCCTACCTTATTTGTTATTTCATGTATAACAAATAACAGAGGATGAGGTGAAAAAATGAGACAAATTATCTTAAGTTTGTCTCATTAATTCTCTGACATTTTTGACCTCTTGTGTGCAAATGGTTATGCAAAAAAATTCAAAGCTTCCCCCAAGACAATAATTTACTGTTATTTACTTCCAGTTCAATTTGATTTGCTCTTTTGATTTCAGACTTTAGTATTTTCCATTTCAAATTTAGTCTGTTTTGAACCTGACACGAGAAACCTGAGTGTTTGAAGTTTTTTCAGTCCCATTTTAAAGTAATCATAATTTATGCTGATTATATTTGGGTTGCATTTCTTAAGACTCCAAACATTTCGGTTCCTTTCCGGTGACGGAGGAAACGCAGCGTTGCTTTGTAGTCCAAATCTTCAGAGTCTAACCACCTTCAGCTATGACATAATTACCATGATGAAACCGTGGTAAAATGGATGCTAGCATTTGTCAAATCTTTATTGAACCACAACACATCATAAACATGCATGGTTTGGTCTCTAGGCACCGCGTACTATGCTGCGTACTGCATATAATGAGTACTGGGGGGGCGCTGGTGGGTTTTCTCAGTCTTAATAAATAACATGTGAGGATATCTGAAGGTTGCCTCTTGTATTCATATTTCTGCTTTCTCTTCCTTGTCTATTTCTTTTCCAGCGTGGATGACTGGTACTTGTAATGTCTTCCATGTGCAGCCGGCCTCCCCCCCTCCTCCTTCTTTCTCCCAATGCAGTTTTCTTATCTTTGCATGAGGCGAACTTTCCACATGATGATACTGGAGTGGGCCGGCGCTTCCCGCTGTCAGAATCCGAGGGAAACGCGGCGCGAGCTGGAATTCTTTGTTATGGATTTACTGTTCTTTAGACATTTACCACATTAAAAGACCATCTATCAGGATCGCCCTATCCGATCTCGAAGTCGCGCCCGATAGGCTCCCGTATCTACCCTCTATATGGGGTTTTTCGCAGATAAAGATGCGTCCGGGTGAATGTATGTCTCTAGTTGCGCTCGTAAATAATTACTTTCGCTTTCATTAGCTTCGCCGTACGTCAGTTTGAGCGATGGGCTACGGCGGAATGCTTACGATGATCCATGTAGCATTAAGACGTGTACCACCTGGTTTTGACATAGTGCAGGCCCTATAGGTTGGAAACCGCAATGCGTTTCACAGGCCCGCCTCACCAGCAAAAGGCGGACGTATGATGGAGGTGTTGATTCGGAAGGAGTCGGAGTGAAAAGAAAATGTAATTCACCTCCTTTCACATGGAGAAGGTATAATTTGACAAGACGTAATCACAGCCTGGGAATACCTCAAGGCTGTTTCCACATTTGTCTTCACGTCTCATGAATCGTGGGCACCAGAGCTCACTGTCTGTGTGTGAGCTATAGGTTCAGGGTCAGGAGCGTTTAGCAGGAGGATTAACATGTTGTACATACTGATGGGAAACTAGAACATCTTACAAACACCACACAAAAGCTGGAATTCGACCTCAGACATCTGTTCCGTAAGACAGGAGTCGCCTGCCAATATATAATGTAGTGAAACTGTTTGAAAAGTTTGTTTGATTGATTGATTGACTGAAATGGTGAATTCCAGCAGCCAAATGCCGGGCATATCCACGTATGTTCCAAATTATTCCCGAACTCACAGACTGTGTGCTTGAATCTCAGATGAGGAGAACCCGAGCTCATGACACGGGGGTGGCCTCTGAACACCTCAGTGGAGTGATACACTGACCTGTTCACACTGAGAAAATGACATGAAGCAAGTGAGGAGTGTTTATAATGCTGTGGACACATCATGAAAATGGATAGCTTTGTGTAAAAATGAGTTTTGTTTCAAATCAAGACTTGTCTGGCTTCATGTCTGTGCTAAGACCACGTGAGTCATGACAAACATCACTGTCTGAAATCCCTGTGACTGTACAGACAGCAGACGTGGACTTGTGCAGACGTGGACTTGTGCAGACTTGGACTTGTGCAGACTTGGACTTGCGCAGACGTGGACTTGTTACCCCCTGTACACTGCACTCTACACAGGCAGGCAGGAAGCCAGACTTGAACAGTAAATTTGTAGCACCCTGAAAATTGCAGTGTAAATCTAGCTTACACTGGAGAGGAGACATGTTAGCCATGAAATATAGGCTGTGTTCATACATATCTTGGATTCTTGAAACCAGTGGTAAAGGTCGACTGTTCATGGCACCTGCTTTGCCTCCAAGTACAAAGTGTGTGTTCTGGAAAACTCAAAAAAACTAAATCTTGCGATTCTTTGGAGGTGTTGAGGTGAAGCTGAAAATGTAATTCACTACTTTTCCCTTGCAGTATTATTTGACAAAATGTAATCACAACCTAGGGATCGCTAAAGGCTGTTTCCACATTTCTCTTCATGTCCCATAATATGCAAACAGTGGTGTCTAGACATTGATTTGTTTGAATATATTAGAAGTGTTATGTCTCGCTTTTAGTTATGGCAGTGTACTTTGAAATCCATATTTTCAACGCCTGTGAGACACTTAACATTGAAGCTTTGGAGCTCTCTGGCCTCTCAGTCAAAAGCCTGCAGATCATTTCAGATAGCAGACATGTTTATGTCCAAGTTCCATGATTCATATGCACTGGAAGGACACATTGAGGTAGTAGAAGCAATAAGCTTAACTGCTCTTTTGTTCACTGCCTGCGGACTATATGTCCAAGTGGAAAATGTGAAGAATTGATCTTCTACGATCATTAGACCACATTGTCTCAATGCAAATTATGTTCAAACTGATATTGGTTCAAATTATTAATATCTGCTTAATTAAGATGCACTATGTAGTTTTTCATAATTTTCTTGCTGCCTGCTTGTATCCATGGAAATGTTGATGCTTTGCCTGGAATATTTGATTTCTGATTCTACTGATTACAAATCATTGTTAAAAAAAAAAAGAAAAAGAAAAATGCATTCTTATATTGAGCGAGCTGCTGGCTCTGACTCAGAGGAGATCGGTAATGACAATGTGATGCTGTGGCAAATTCAGCTCCATGGAGAGAGTGTATTATTTCACTTTATTGCACTTTTTTATTGCAGTTTTTTATGAAAATGACATTAGTATAAAACTTAATAAATATCAATAAATAGTCATATACATATTAGATGGATAGATATATAAGATTCCAGTTGTTTGGAAGTGTCAGTTCTGTATAAATGCCTTTCAACTGTTACATTATCAAATGTTGCTTGAAACACAAGACGTCATTTTGCCACTTTATAATGATTTCCCATAGCAATCAAATCTCTGTGGTTGATCTGCAACAGCAAAGATTTTAGAAATTGTGGAAAATTAGAAACATTGGACTAAGCACAAAACAATTTCACCTGGTAAATGGTAAATCAGCTGTTCTATATCAGCCACTAACACACTGGATTTGCTGCATCATTTTGAGCAATTTAAACCAACATTCTATTAGCAACCAATAATAAAGATGTAACAATACCAACAGCAGCAAATGAAAGCCATCCAGCCAACACATGGACCAAAGATGTTTAGATATTTATATAAGGCAACTGATGCATGCTTTAAAGTATCAAACAGAGTCATTCTTCACCGACAGCAAGTAAACTCCCCATTGTATCAGTCTGATAGACCATTACACAGACCAAGTCCAGTTCCACATCAGTGACAGCCATCCTCACTGTTCAAAGAAATACCTTGAGTTCATCCATTAGGAGAAGCCATATTCTGTACACAGTTGTGATTGGCTGAGAGTAGATTTGCTCAGGTGGACATCTGTTTTACCAGGAGTCAACGGTTTCATAAAATATAACAATTTTCTCATGTAAATTAGCATTGGCAGCATACTCTGTCCTTGGTCCTTTTTCCTCCATTTTTGGTAAATGCTTTGCAGAATTTGCAGGCTGGACATTTGTGCATAATACAACAAATTTAGACAATAACAGTTCAATCTGCTATTTATATCAGCAACCTCTTTATATTAAGATTGCCTCAAAAGAAAAAAGAAAATGTTTTAGAAAGTTTATGCTATATATTTATTAACATAACCTTTTCCTTATGTGGCAAATCCAGAATGATCTCTCTCTGTATTTTTATATTCGTCTGGTCCCCAAGTCCTCCGTTTGGGTCTCAGACCTGGACAAACATGATTGTGCAATAGATTTATCTATAAGTGAGTTGACTGTGTCGTTCACTGATTCTACATAAATGCACAATGTTTTTTCAGCCCTATGTGTTTTTTTTTTGTTTGTTTATTTTTTCCAAAACATTTAAACCTTGCATGTCCCTAATTGGCTTATTCACCTGTCAATCACACCCATCTGTAAAATGAGATTTTTGCCTGACCAGTCAGTCCCTTCTACTTTCTGTTCAAATCCAGAAGAGACTGGAAATGGACAACAGAGAGTGAAAATCCTCTGTGCTAACTTGAGACGATCCAACCACAGCTGCTAATTTGTAGCACGTGTCTCTGAAATGTGGAAAATATCTCTCCAAAACTCTTGTATCATTCAGAACAAAATATACTGTATTACTTTTTACCTAAGTAATAGTAATAGTGATAGTTTGGTGCCTCAATTGTTGATTCTGCAAAAATCTGCAGTTTTTCCGTCCTTTACGTTGTTTTTTCCTCCTTTTATTTGTTTTTCACACTATGGACCATGCATCTCTCTGACTGGTTATTAGGCCTGTCGATCACAGTCCCTCTGTAATCAGAGACAATACGGCTCTAGATCTTTGTAAAGTTTTGTCAAAGCCTGTGGTTCTGACTGGTCAGGAAAGGCAGATTCACCAGTGGCCAGGCTCACATCTTCATAAAGTATTGCAGTGGTGTATATTCTGTATCCCGGGCAGACATTTCATTTATAGTTCTCTTTATAGTTGTATTTTATTTAAAAGAGACGATGCATATTCATGAACATGTAACATGTAAATACACCAGAATTAGCCCGGAGGCTACTTTCCTGTACTTCCTGTACTTTCCTGTAGTGCCTGGCAGGTCAGAGAGAAAGAAACGACATAATGCAACTTCACACAATAGACAAACTGTCAATGACAATAGGATAAACATGGTAACAACAGCACAATAAGACACAATCATGACATACAACACTGACATTGACATAGAAACATAATATAACAGATCTGGTTTCTCTTAAGCCATCGTTTCAGGTTTATTTTAAATGTGCTGATGATGTGGTAGAGTCTCTCTCTGCAGCTGGGATGTTGTTCCAGATTTCTGTACCTTTGACTGATAACACCTGCTGACTGAATGTTGAGCGTCTATAAGGTTTTATACAGCTGCCTTGTTACCCGGCCACTAGTACTGGATTTGGGCAGAATGAACTCACCCAAAGGTGGTGGTGCAATTTCCATTTGAACCCTTGTATACCGAGCAGGATAGTTTAAATTTTCTAAAAAAAATAAATAAATAAATGAAACTTAAGATATTATATTTCTGAAGTATGAAACAGTGCTGAAAAGATAAAGGTTTTCTGTCAAATATTTATAGATAATAAATTACACTGTGAAAATGTAAGAGCTTTGATTGTACTTCCTTGTTGCATTACTAGACACTGATGTCAAAATTATGTATTTTCAAATGAGGATTTCTCATATAGACCAAAATTCTACTTTCCCAGTGAATATTCATGCACAGAAGTTCCTGGCAAAGGCTTAAAAAGGGTTTACATATTATCTCTCTTCACTGGCTACCGCTTAATGGAGAAATGCATCTATAAAATTAAACCAATATGAAAATTCCGCCGTACAGTAGTGCTGCCAAAACATGTGCAAAGTAAGCATGAATCACCAGTGTTCTTGTACCAAGATGTGACCACAGAGCCAAAGTCTTTCCATGCTCCGTGTATCATCGTCTTCAGGCTCCAGCGCACCCATTCCTCACCATACACGGCAATACAAAACAAGCCTCATCTTGGCCCATAACTAAAAGGACTTCTTTAGCATCCTGCCGAGCTGTGGATAGATGTTAGCGCATGACGAACTGTGCAGGCACTTGCAAGCTCTCATAGGCCAACCAGAGCCATCTATCTTCAACACGTGGAGGGTCTTGGAAGAAATGAAACTAAAAACACCCTGGAAACTTAAACATTTCATGGGAATTGATGCAGAAATATGCAAATGCAAAATGGTTCGTTGATTAGATTGTAAACCTTGTTGTAATCCCTGGAGAGCTCAGTTACTAATAATGAATCTATGTCCATCTCCATGTTTAAAGGTGAACTATGTAACTTTTTGGTTGGGGGTCTGTCACCTGCTTGTTTCTATGGATATGTCATTGCTCTGCCCGGAATGTTTCACAGTATGACATTTAAAAGCTTTGCCTCACATCTGTTCAATTTCAGGTGGTTTTATAGCTCAAAAATATCTAGAAAAACAGGGATTTTGTGGGTGAGGTTTCCTCTGCACAGATCTGACCTGTACCTTGGTCTGGTTTGGTCTCCATGAAGGTTGAAAGGCACATGTGAAACATTCCAGACAAAGCAATAACCTCTCCATGAAGCAAAGGATTTGAGCAACCCTGAACCAGAAAACTTGTACAATGCACTTTTAAGTAGTCAGTAATGGCAATAGTAAATCATCCAATGAGATTTGCATTAAATGACCTCAATTTACCAACA
>KN494819.1:3340-16842 GCA_000787155.1 Scartelaos histophorus | reverse complement strand
TAAAATTATTGCCATTAAGAGTCATGAACAATTTTTGGAGACATTTTTGTCTAAATCACGCAGCCCTACTCCAGTACAAAATATTCAACTATGGACATTTATGTGAACAAAATTCAGATTTTCATTTCAAAATATGCTCTCATTCTTCATTAAAAATATTTGTTATGTCCCATAAATGCCCAAATCTGTTTTAAAAGTCCTATATAACACTTGTGAGCATGAAGCTCTGTTATCATATTGTTTCCAAATCAAAAACACACATGGAGTTGTGTTTTGTTTCATTCACACATGTTTGAGTAACCCTTTACCATTGGAGATCTGTCCACATGTCCACAGTTCAAAACACTCTGTTCCACCTTGTAATGTCATGAAATCGTAGTTTTCAAGTTAACAGCTACTCTTTACTTTTCAGTAGAGATTGGATATTCCAGCGCTGAAATTGTCCAAATTATTCTAGTGAATGTCACGAGGTGGAACAGAGCGTTTTCTGTTTGAGAAAAGATTTGCAAGACTTGGGTGTTAATGTGTGAATGAAACAAAACACAAGTCTGGATATGTTTTTGATGAGGAAACATTACAACATAAATCAGAAAATAGTGCAACATGGGCCCTTTAAATACAGATCCACTCTATAATAAAAATATTGTCCAAAAATGTCAAAATCCTGTTTTTAATCTCTTGTGTAAAGACATGTCACTACAGTTGTCTTGTCATCAAACCTTTCTCCTAAAACTACTGAGGAGCATTTTGGACTTCTCTCTGGGACTTCTGTCCCAGAGTCCCATATTTTGCCAGAACGTATTGTCAGCAGATGTTAACCCAAAGCGAACGTTGCATGCACTTTAAAATACTCATGGGCCAAAGAAGACAATTTATCTTCAACTTGTAGAGGATCTTATATGCGATCTGTAGCAGCATTCATAATCACAAGCCTGCAGAAGAGTTAGGAGCTTTGTGCCACCGAGCCAGATGTTGCACAAAGAAATGGGAGGAAGCCAGAGGGAGAGATGTGCCTCATTTAAAACACTGTGATGTGGGCAGGAGCAGCAAAGCACATGGTGATAAGTTCAGTGTCTGCTTTGGCAAGATTCGCACTAATAGTTCTATGGCATGATGGTTGAAATAGAAACCAAGAGATAACTGTCAGTCTTCCATCGCTGACCTTTTTGATTGTGTACTTTGAAATATGGCTTCTCAACCTCAGTAATGTCAAGATTATGGATCGGTCCAATATGTCTGTATCTGAAAGATTGCTCAAGCCCTTGCACCAGTGTTGTGATGGATTATCACTGTGCATATGCGCAGCTGTTTTTATTGGCACATTCAGAAAGTTATCAATACTGGAAAAAACTAACTCAAAAGACTATGTTTAATCCAGACCTTGCACAAGCAGTGTTATTCTTAAGCTTTCAGTCAAGGAAAATAGTTGTGTCCTAACCCACTTCGCATCAGGTGACTTTGAACATGTAGGAAGATTTGTTTTGCAGCAGTTGGTTTGCCTGTGCTGTCCAGGCAGGGTCCATAGTAAAAAGGAAAAGAAATTTCTCTCAAGTGGACAAAATTTCTAGGGCAAAGATGTTTCATCAGTTTTGGAACTGAAGAGGCCACTTGGATTGAACTGACAATGTAGTATGTTCATTACTAATTGTACGTCTCAAAATGACAGTCAATGACGGTTAATCTGAATGTGACCAAAAATCACAACCAAACTTGGTGTCATCCCAAACATATTTATCATCAGGCCATATATGCCAAGTTTAAAGTGTGACTAAACACCTAAACCCACTCCACAAGCACATTTCAGATAGAGCTGCTAAGTTGAACAGTGTCAAGTGAATGAAATACGAGAGTGAGGGAAGGTTTGAGGGGATGGGAGGGGTGGGGTCTGGGGGTTTGAGAACAGTATGATTGGTCTAACAGGTGTTTGTAAACTACTTTGCACCAAAATTGCCCAGAAGGACGAGGAATGAACAAAAATACTATGAAAACACTATGGACATAGTTTAATAGATAAACTGATGAAATGTTTAGTTGTCTGTGTGTTCGCTCAGTTGTCCAGAGAGGATCCATAGCAAAAGAAAAAAAAATCTGTCAACTGGACATTTTCTATGTAATTTTTTAAAATTTTTAGACTGCTTCTGGTAAGATACCTGGTGGACACTGCTTATATCTGCCTGAAGGGAGGAGCTAACTACACTGAAACTACTCTACTCTACACCTACGTTTAGTTTCTGTTTGTTTGCTAGGTGAACTACAGTAAGTCTTAGCTGTGCCTAAGACATATTAGAATAAACGTTCAGGCCCTGATGTGTGCTTTAATGCCTTTTGCATATGCATACAGGCCGTCACTATTATTTTATTTATTTAGATTTTGAGGATGGACTTATAAATACGAGATACATGATGCATAACCCCCCACAGAGTTTTGATGATGATATACTCGCTTATCTCTGCATTAAATAACCCTGGTTTGGAGTTTTAGCTTGGCAAAGAAAAAAAAAAAAAGAAGGACCAATCTCGACATTACTTACCAGAAGTCATTAGTTTGTTTATTGTGTTTTTTGCTTCTCCTGCTGTTGCTGCTTTGACTTATAACAGCTATTCAAACAGTGGGCCAAAAGTGACTCATCCCGCTGTAATGAACTTCGTCTACTAACCAACCTTAAAAGAATGAAGCTTCCATCGAACATTGTCTGAAGAAATAACCGCACATGACCCCAGCGCTATGTTTGTGTTTTCAGTGTTTTTTGTTTAAAGTACCCGCCCAGCAGACCCGCTATCTGACAGACGACGCATACCTTCAATAAACAGTTTAGAAAATGATTAGTTGATACGCGATACGTCTTAGTGGTTCCAAACTGAGATTTTCGGGGATTATGCGCGAGGGAGAATTCAGTATGGTGGGTTTATCTGCTGTATCATCTGGACGGGTTCTTCTCAAAAGGGCGAGGGGCTGGAATTGGCCACAGATGTGCTCCGCTAATCCTGTCACTGATGACTGCACAGGGCTAAAGAGCGTTCCATTAAACTGGGATTAGGGCAGAGTGGTAAGGGCAAACACAATGAGATGACAGTTCAACTTAATGAGGAGCGATTGATTTGAGCCATTTGGCATTTTTAAAGTGTTACCGTAATTTCTTCACATCACTACCGATCGTATAATTTTCTTTTAGCTTAATACCAAATGGCACAACTGGTCTAAAATGGACAAAAATAAGTAAAAAATAAAATGCAGAACTCATAAGCTCTGTCTTCATATTAAAATTTCCACCTAGCAAGCAGCAGATGTTCATATTTTTGCAGTTGAAAAAATGGCTGACATTTTGAGTTCTTTTTTTTTTAATAAGCACAAGACATATTATTATTACTATTTGGTCGTGGGATGGCTGAAGATTGTGGACAGCATAGAATTACTCAAAATAAGCATCAAATTTAAAATATAATGTTGAGTAAGCACCTTTTATCAAGGTTAAAAACGTATAAATGTTGATTTTGTATAATATATCTGCTTCAACACGTTTACCAGTGAAGAATTTATAACTTACACTCATCACTTCAGTTTTGACGTCTATTGTGCTTAAATCTGATCTTGTCTGGTAAATGCTGGAAGAAACAGCAACAAGTACTTGATTGTTCTGGATGCTGGTGGAAACTGTAGCCTTGTTTCTATTGGTTCGGAGCTGATCGGTGTGGTCCAAAAGTGTTTCCGTTGCAAACCGTAATTGTAAACTGTACTGGGACATTTCCTGGTGGTATTGCGTCCAAAAGAGGTCTGGCTCTCTTCGGCCCATGGTGCACTTTAGCTAAGGAGGCACCGGAGTGAGATGACTGAGGAAAAGAGAACAGACTGAGGCAAAAACAAGATGGCAAAAAGCAGATACAAGCGGAAAATAATGATTTCTCACCAAACACTGACTTGATCTTTTGATAAAACTCTGTATATCCGGAGATGGTAACTTATGTTGAGCCGTCATGTTGCGCAAAACAAAGCTAGCGCCACGTTTGCAACAGCTGTTTTCCTGTTCATCCACGCACGGCACTCGCTCCACAACTAAAATATTGCATTTCCGATACGTAACACATCTAATGTTAGCCAAATGCGGGCTTATGGTGAAAAAGTTTTATTCTGGGTTTTTTCTTTGTTTGTTTTTTAGTTTAGGCCTACAAATTTACAACCTTATTGGCAGTGGATACGTCCTGGTCATCTATGCCTGTCCGTCCATGGGAGTGGATCTCTCCTTCACTGTGGTTCTCCTCGAGGTTTCTCGCTTTTTTTTCCCACTGGTTTTTTTTTTCGAGTTTTTCCTTGCCGAAGAAGGAGGGTCTAAGGACAGGAGATGCTGGGACAATTATCCATTTGCCTGCTTGTTGTTGGACATTCTGTATTTTTGAATTATTATTTCATTATTATTATTATTTTTCTTATTCTGCTTCATTCTCTGACATCTCTGTTTGCTAAATTAACAATTTTGTGAAGCCCGCCGAGATAACTGTTGTTATGATTTTGGGCTATACAAAAATAAATTGAATTGAATAGTTTAAAAACATTAAAACGCTTGTGATGTTTGGGTTTATATCACGCTTGTGTCATGCAGTAGACCCACCCAACCTCTGGACTCTTGGCTAACCCATGCTAAGGTTGCCCCAAGTGTATTGTGCCAAACAAAATGGTTACCTTATAGTTACCCTGGAGTATCCATCGTATATTTGGTTGTCGCTATCAAACCATAATGTACCATAATCTAATAGAAACAGAACCATGCTGAAATATGTTAGCTTGGTAAAATCACTGAATCAGACTTGTTCTCAGATATATCCATCCATAAACCATGAGCAGCCTAAATGGTGAAGGAGTTTTAAAGACTGAGCAGCCACTCCCTTCACCATTCTGTTCGAACCCAGAAGGGACCGGAATTGGACCACAGAGCGTGAAAACCCTCCATCCAAACTAGAGACACTCCAAATGACGAAGAGGAAATGAGGAAAATTCTCAGTTCTTTATGTTGTTTTTATCCCTTTTTTTAATATAAGCAGCCACATTTGTTTTTGACCCAAACGGACCATGAATCTCTTTGATTGGTTAAACCCATTAACCAATCCCTCTGAAATCAGGAAAACTGCTGCTGATCCAGAGAGCATAACTGGTCCTATGACATAACAAGCCGCTTTTATATATATTTTTGTCTATCTATATATTACAAAAAATACAAAAACTTATAACTATTGCTGCCAGTCATCTATTCTTCACTGTTTTAACGCTGCTCTTTAAGGCCCCAGACATATTTACTGCAGTGGTTGAAACCTGAGTGAAAGTGCGCTGGAGGCCATGTCTACTGAGGACATATACGGACAAAATATATTCCCTTGATATAGATATTACATTTATTATTACACTGCTGGGAACTTTTAAACACTTGGCGACTTATTGCAGATTCAAATTTGATGAATGGTCCAGATATTTTACTAAAGGTTTAAACATTTTGGGCTATGGTTCCAAAGCAGAGGTCACCAAATTGTTTTCCTTCAAATTTTTATAAAGCATATTCTTAGTGCCGTGTGTATATCCATTTCAATTTCATGCAAAGCTTTGTTAATTTTGGATTTCGTTCTTGGATGGTTTTTGCGGAGTTCTGGAGGACCACGTCGACCCACATCTCCCCTGGGTTTGTCTGCTCAAAAGCTGGTTCTGCTCATACTATCCTAAAATGAAAGCCCATTGCAATTGAGGAGGGAGAAATCCATTATATAACACTTTGCGGTAGTTTTGCATGATCTTTTTCTCATCCAAATATTTCAGTGTGTATTTTTATCTGGAAATCTAGCAGTCTGCACATTGCCGTTGTGTCCCTGTTTGTAGTGGTCCAAAGTTATTCTTCACTTACCTTGTGCATTCTAAGCGCCCGAATTTTTCACTATGATGAGTTTATAAGCGCTTTTCACAACTTTTGGAGGTCAGAGGAGAGCAACAGCAAACATGCTAACAATGCACTTCCTAATTCTCAGACAAAAAAACTGGATAACTGGATGAAAATAGTACACGGTGGATTTATTTTGACCTTATGGGCTGCTTATACAATATATCTGTACTGGGGCAAGACAAAAATAAACTCTAGTGTACTTTATCTGACAAAATTAAGACTTTAAAGTTGCACTGCGTCACTTTTTTCTTCTTGTCTCTTTGATGACATTACTGCTATATCCATGGAGACAAGAGGGCAGCATATTACAGGGCAGATCTGTGGAGATGTGACCCACCACTAAGTAAGAATGCTGGATGCAACATATTTATTAGCAGTAAATTACTCATGATTTTTAAGTTTGGAAGCACTGTGGAATATTCTAGGCAAAGCAATAGCATCTCCATTCAATTCAATTCAATTTATTTTTGTATAGTCCAAAATCACAACAACAGTTATCTCGGCGGGCTTCACAAAATTGTTAATTTAGCAAACAGAGATGTCAGAGAGTGAAGCAGAATAAGAAAAATAATAATTAATAATTCAAAAATACAGAATGTCCAACAACAAGCAGGCAAATGGATAATTGTCCCAGCATCTCCTGTCCTTAGACCCTCCTTCTTCGGCAAGGAAAAACTTGAAAGTGGGGGAAAAAAAAAACAAGAAACCTCAAGGAGAACCACAGTGAAGGAGAGATCCACTCCCATGGACGGACAGGCATAGATGACCAGAACGTATCCACTGCCAATAAGGTTGTAAATCTGTAGGCCAAAGTTATTGGCAGAAGGAAACTAATTTAACAGGACGAGGACAGATTGATCCAGGACATCCTCAACACGAGGGGGCACCACGGTCCAAATTGGAACAGCAGCATCTTCTCCAGATATTTGCAAAGATCACCGGGCCCCGTGGTCCAAACTGGAACAGCAGAATCTTCTCCAGATATTTGCATACATAGATCACTTTATATTATGCAAAATTTACTCTTTTGAGAGTTAAACCATGCTATAATGTTGTTACCTCTGCAAAAACAAACCTGGAGTTTCTGTTTTGTTTCATTCACACGTTTGAGTAATCCTGCATTATTAGTCTGTCAAAGCTCAAGATGCTCTGTTCCACTTTGTGATGTCATGCAGCAGTAAGGACCTTTTACCTTTTGTTCAATAAAGATTAGTGATCAGGAAACATCATATGATAAAGTAATATGAGCCCTTTAAAAGACTAGTTTAAACTTTTTGATACACCTGTGTAAGCATTCTGGTTGATGTTATAAAGTTCTGTATACTGTGCACGCAAAAATAATCTAATGTTGCTTTAAACAAACGTTTGTCTGAGTCATCCATTACTGTCATAAAAAGTTTTAAATGTTGAAGTTCTGTCAATCTGTTTACCGCTGAGCTTGAGAAATGATCCCAGAAGTGAGAGAAAAGTTGTGAAGTAGTTGTTGGAGGATTATTCATCACGACACAAGGCTGTTATGGTTGTCACAAATGCAATGTTCCACAGATGTTCTGCAAAGTGCAAATCTGAGTTTATTCTGCTCCCAGTCTGTGCCCTGTATGACAAATGGACCATCGATTGATCATTGAGACACGTTCAAGAAGTATGTTGTGTACATTTGGTTCTTATTTACCAAGAAGCTCTAGGCAAACCACAACCCGTTTCACACATCTACCTTATACCAAATACAAAAAAACAAAACAATCAACATTTTTATATTCTGTCTGTTGTGTGTAGCTATAATATATGACACCTGTGGATCACTGTTGTTTTAAATCCCAATATTCAGCTAAAACAACTTCATAAAGTCTGCTAGCTCCTGCATGGTGTCCAGTGGGAGTCGGCACCTCCTGCAGGCGGATAGCAGCAGATCGCTCGAGTCAGTAGCGGATTTTTTTCTTTTTTTTTTCACGTATATGACTAAATAAGGCTCCCGAATCCTACGTGTATCACCGATCAAGATCAAACTGGAGAAAAAAATACACACACCACACACACACACACACACACACAGTGGGTCTGTGCCGGCGGTGGTGAAAATGAGGATTGACGAAACAGCGTCTTGAAAATAAGTGTTTAAAGATTGCTCGAACATGCATAAATCACTCCAGATACAACTTCGAGAAGGTAAATGAGAAGCGGACACAACTATAACATGGGTAAAAGCTCAGGTCGATTTTGCAGGTCTGCTTTAAAGGTGCACTATGATAGCGATTGTCTCCTTGAAGATGCTATTGCAATTAAACTGATCTTGAATTCACAGGTTTTTTTAGAGCTTAAAAATACTTGAAAAAGTTACCGTATTTTTCGGGCTATAAAGTGCACCGGATTATAAGGCGCAGTATCAAATAATATGTCAGTTGTGTCATTGTCCACACATAAGGAGCATCGGATTATAAGGCGCAATAAGAGAAACAAAACACGTGTCGGATAAATCGAACTTTATTCAGGTCATTTACAATAACTCTCAGTTGTAGCTAACACAAAAATACAAGTTTAACAGTTGGTGATTTGGGCGTCAAACATGCCCGGATCCCTCTCAACATTGTTCAGTTTTAACACTAAAATACAAAACCTGAAATCTGCATGGTGCATGTCTCTTAACAGGTGCATTTTGGGTCCTTGTACAGCACACGGCAGAACTACCGGTATGTTGCACAGTCGCCCTATATGTGGCCAACATATTACTCCTCCTGACTCGCCCACTAATACCTTATTAGACTAATGTGGACAACATCAAATCGGTTGGAGGTTAAACACAACCAAAGGTCATACATAAGGCCACTGGATTATAAGGCCACTGTTGATTTTTGAGAAAATGTCATGATTTTAGATGCGCCTTATAGTCCGAAAAATACGGTAAGTTGTCTCTCCACAATCTTTCCTGTGTCTTGTATCTTCTTTATGTTGTTATACTTATTGCCACACAGTGAAACA
Organism: Scartelaos histophorus; assembly: GCA_000787155.1. Classification (NCBI taxonomy): domain Eukaryota; kingdom Metazoa; phylum Chordata; class Actinopteri; order Gobiiformes; family Gobiidae; genus Scartelaos; species Scartelaos histophorus. The sequence continues at coordinate 7,948 of KN494819.1, read as the reverse complement.
ATCCAGCAGGATCTTCAAGGAGATAAGGAAGTATAGTGAAAATGTCATCAGAAAAGTTATATCGTATACTTTTAACCTTAATTTTAATTGGTTTGACGTTTGTTTATTTATTTAATTATTTATTTTAAATTTTAATTATTAAAGACGTTTTGACATGTTTCTATTGCCGCTTATTTGAGGCAATATAATTTGTCACAGGGGTTAGAATGCACTTACATCACTCCCATATTTACAGATTTCAAGGTAGATTTACCACACGCAGTAAATACATAAGTAAATAAATGCTGAAATCTGTTAACTATTCTACATCCAATAAGCAAAACGTCTACTACTCCAAACTATTTAAGATTAATATTCAGAATTCAAGTCAAACTAGACAGACATATATTCGTGCATACCAAACGAGCACCGCTGTTGTGCTCTGAAAATAACAAACCCGTGTAGAGAAATTTATTTATTGAACGAAATTGCACACATAACTCTGAAGGCTTCACCTGCGAGCCAGATCTGCAGCATGCCCCACGAAAAAACCAAACAAAAAAAACCCTGAGACGCACATTGGGGTAGACGGGCTGCACGGTCACACCCAAACTAAAGGAACAAAGCTCTCCTGGAGGATATTGTTACCAGACCCTCGTGCTTCGCTCACAGGCCCAATCTGAGGTTCCTGTTTGAACTCTGTGACATCACACGCAGAGGTGTTTGGAGAACGAACGAAAAAAGGCGAGTAGGTTATCGAACAGGCACAGCTGGATTTACCATCATGTCTTTCCCGACGAGGAAACGACAGAAATCAAGTAACAGGGGTTTGTACTTCAGTAAGAGAACTTTGACATAGTATTGTTCAAGTAGAAGTACAAAGTAGTTGTCCAACTAAGTATGAAAGTAAAGAAAAGTGAAAAAATGTATTGGGGAAACTAAGTCTGTGTCTATCTTATAATATAATTGAAGTTAATGTAATAGAAAGGACAAAACACTGATACATGATAAGCATATACACAAAAAATGTAAAAACTCTGTCTCCCCCAATCATATCTGGGTATAGCAGGTTACAGTTAGATTTTCTATGATGAATTTCTTCTGTTCCTGTAGTCTTTCGTGCTAAAATTCGTTCTAAAGTTGCTAAAGTTCGTGTCTTTCTTTAATCAGCAACTCAAGTGAGCTCCACAAATGCGCTCCCCTGAAAACAATAGAAACCAACGTCATGGTGGAAAAACTAACCCAACATAAATATAATAAATAACATTAACTGTTAATAAAATAAGTCCAATGTAAGAAAATTCATTCCCCCAAATAATACAAAATAATAATGGCCCGAATTAATATAAATAAAATAATATATGCAAAATAAATCAAGATTACACTTCAACAAAAAATATGAGTATAATTTCTTTAAAAAAAAGTTACTGAAGTAAATATAAGAACATTTTACAAATGCACAACACTGGTATTTTCAAAGCATATACACAAATATTTGACAAACTTATATCTACATATAAGAAGCAATACAAGAAACACAAATATTCATTCACATATATTTAATGTTGTCAATATAAAACTTTTGTCACTTGTAGACTTACTCGCAGTGGGTAGAGTAACCAGAACTTCATGAGTTACTTCAACAGAAACACTACTGAAGTGTAAAAGTACACTGCTAGAAAAGTATTCTGAAAATGAAAAGTACTTTTGACAATTTAAAAAAAAAAATTACTAAAAAGTTACTAAATATAAGTAAATCACTTGTAGATTTGCACAGTGGGAAGAGTAACTAAAACATTTACTCATGAGTTACTTCAACAAAAAATATGAAAAGTACAATTTATTAAAAAAAAGTAAGTAAATATAAGAAAATTTTACAAACGCACAACACAGATTTTTTCAAAGCATATACACAAACATTTGAAAAACTTATATCTACATATTTGAGGAAACAATACAAGAAACATAAATGTTCAAACATTAAAACTTTTGTTACTTGTAGAGTTACTAGCAGTGGGTAGAGTAACCAGAACTTCATGAGTTACTTCAACGGAAACACTACTGAAGTGCAAAAGTACACTGCTAGAAAAGTACAAATTTTACAGTACTTTTGACAATTTCTTTAAAAAAAGTTTCTAAATATAAGTAAATATAACAAAATCTTTAAAATGCACAACACTGGTATTTTCAATGCATATACACACATTCAATAAAACTACATATCTGAAGGAACAATACAAGAAACATGCTCAAATGATTTCATTTTGTCACTTGAAAACTTGCTCACAGTGGGAATAGTAACAAAAGTTTTTATACAAGTAAGAGTTACTTGAGTAATACTTTTACTGGAGTAAGTATCAAAGTTTGCTGCTAGTAGTTAGTAGTAATAGTAGTCATTTCTTTAAAAACACATTGAAGTAAACGCAGCTGAGCACCATACCCACCTCCCTCTGCTCTCCGGTTATCGAATGCACACAGCTGGATTTACACTCACGTCTGTGTTGACCAGGAAAAGACTGAAATCAGGCAATGTGCGGTGACTGGCAAAAGAACGGAAACTCAGACACATTTGGAAATCATCGGGGCGTCCGCCATCTGAAAGCGCTTGGTGATCCTTCAGAGAATCTCCACGCGCTGAGACTTGATTGAGCTTTTTATATACCGTTGCCACTCATTTTGGTCAAACGTGGATGGAGTCTGGAATTCTCACATTAGGCGACGGCGTGTTTGAAATATATTTGTTTTCTCCTGATATTTATTCCAGATGGTTTTGTCGGTTGGCATATGATATCCAGGTGAGTGTCGTGTATGAAGGATGTCCTGAAATGCTCTGGGCAATGGAGCGGCTCTGTTTGGAAATGCCTATAGCTTAAAGCGCCCGTATTACGCTATTTTATGATCCGAATTATAAAGTTGTATCATCATCATACATAAAACACACCTGGAGTTGTGTTTTGTTTCATTCACACATGTTTCACACAAAAACCCTGCAAATTTAAGCTAATTTCTTCTCTACCCTGCCTCTTCTCTCAAACAGAAAACACCGCTCTTCCTCCTTGTGGTGTTATGTGGTAATACAGGAAGTGCTCCACTGTGAGTTGAATTTCACCCAAAAAGTGTTATTTTAACTCTAAGAAAGTTAATGTGGGTTCATGTTGGAGTTACTTACCAGAGTTGATATGGTTAAAGTTAATTCAACTTCCCTTAGTGTTAATTTAGCACCTCCCACCCAAAAATTTCAAACTCCTGCTAGAGAAAACCCATTTGAACCAATTTTGTACATACTTTCATCTTAAATTAACCAAAATAAGTGTAAAAATAAAACATCTCTGTGTGTTGTTTAGTTAAATCAGGATAACCCTACACAGTGTTATCCGTTTACTCTCAAAACGTTAATATAACTCTTGATTTAGTTAAACAGGTACTTTGGTCCAGTGTTAAAAATGATAAATTAACTCTAGAACAGAACGGACTCATATAAACTCGGAGAAAATGTTAAAATTGATTCAGTGAGGGTCAGTTTTAACAATCCACTTTTGCTGTGCAGAATCATTTGGATAATTTCTGAACTAAAGGTAAAAAGGAGCTGAAATCTCGAGGTGGAACAGAGGATTTTGAGCTTTGGAGATGCAGACAGACTAATAAGAAAGTGTTATTCAAATATGCGTGAATGAAATGAAACACAACTCCAGGTATCAGATGAAGAGACGAGGTAAAGCACTTGATTAAGTCACAAAAAAGTAACTCAACAAGGGTTAAACCTGAAGACTATAACAGAATGTAGCCCTTACTAAAAATGTAGATATGTGCAAGGTGTAAACCCATTCCTAAAAGCTCACAAGAACCCATTTTGTGTAATATAGGACCTTTAACTTTTTGTATAGTATGAACAAAAATGGTTTATTTTTGAATGGGCGGTTTGGATAATACGTGCGACGGTAGCGACCTAAATGACGCAAACTTCTCCGCTGAAACTTCCATTGCCTTTAGCATTAAATCTAGCCGGACGTTTAAACCCTAAGCCAAAAGTTAAAATCTCGACTTAGGTGCGTGCAGCTCTTTCTCTGCTCTCTCAGCTTATTTCTCCAGAGGTTTTTGGAGAAAATCTGTCCAGGTGCTCGGCGTTGCTTCTCCTCTCCGGGCTGAGCGCATCCATCTGCAGCCGAGAGATAGAACCGACACTCTTCACATCAAAAGTCACTCGAGGACTCTCACTCAATAGACTCTGAGCTGCGTCGAACGTACCACCCACCCTTTCCCCACGCACTCGGATCCTGTCGGGGCCCCCAGCCAGGGTGGATTTTCACCTGGCAATTTAAAGATGAAAATAGAAGAATTAGCCCAGTCCAAGTTCAGAGTCCAAACTTGGGATAGATTTTTTTTTAATCTTATTTCCTTTTTCCCCCTATCACATCCGGCTGTCAAATAGTGTATTATGCAAAGCCCCTGGATGCGCACATGGAGGATAGATCAGCACTTTTTCTTTTCTTTTTTCCTTTTTTTTGGGTTGCTGGGTTTGTACGTTGTTCTCTACAGGTCTGACTTTGAGCAAGGTGTGGGCGATTTCACTGCGCTCTCGTGGGTCTTGTTTTCGTCACCACAGAATGAAATTAAATAGAGCGAGAGGAA
>KN494818.1:6316-22235 GCA_000787155.1 Scartelaos histophorus | reverse complement strand
TGGAGATGTTATTTCTTTGCTTGGAATTACTTAAATTACAGTTACTTTAAAGTGGCTGGATGTAGTTTTGTCCCAATACAGATAAAAAAAAAAAACAGATCAGTGCAAAAAAGGAAATAAGGAAGTGGCAGTGTTACATTGCAAAACTCCTTTAATATACACACACATGATTTCTGACAAATACAAATGTAAGAAAACAATTTTAATTTGCTGTAATCATGTTCAAAATTTAAGAAAAATCCATTTCTTTTGGATAGAACTCTTCCTAATGTAATTTTGAGTTTGAGAACGCTCTACTTCCTGTAATTTTCAATATATTTTTCTACTTTTTTCACAAATTGCTTCTTGATTGATGTAAAACTATATTCATATATTTTTAGATTTTTTTTTAATTACAATCCCAACAAATTAAGTCAAAATTTAAGAATCATAACAAGAGCAATCCGAGATTTCTGATCTCCGCCAAGGGATGACGTGGACACAGAATCTAGATCTGGATCCAGATCATCACCAAAATTTTACAGAGTCGTCCTTGCACCAAGATCTACCTCTGGTGACAATTTCATGAAGATCCGGCCAGTAGTTTCCGAGAAATCTCACTAAGATTGTAGATCCAGTCAGTAGTTTTCAAAAAATCTCACTAAGATTGTATATCCAGATCCAGATTCCAGGTCCGGATCCAGATCATCACCAAAATTTAATGGAGTCGTCCTTGGGCCAAGATCTACCTGAAGATCTGTCCAGTACTTTCAGAGAAATCCTGTCCACAGACAAATAAATAAATTATAATAATAAATAAATAAACCGACTCGATCGCATAATCTCCTTGGCGGAGATAAAAATCTGACATACGCACTTTAATAAACATTTTAAGTAGAGTTTTGCCGCCACATGCAAAAACTACTATGCTAACATTGCACTTCCTGATTTTCTGAGGATAAATCGGGCCTGTACTTGATTCTTTTCCCATGTTTCTGATCAAAATTCAGTTAATTCAGAGATATTGTATTGTAACAAATCCCGGTGGGGACTTCAAACAGGGCTGCACAGTTTGGCCCGTGAGCATTTGTCATCTGTGGAACCACAAGTCTACAGCTGGGTACACTGTGGATTTTCTGCCCCACCGAAGAGAGACAACAAAAACAAACGGCCCTAAGAGGAAGCAAATGTGGCCATCAAAGCGTGGCGTGGGACACACACATGAATAATGCAGCGGCACATGGCCCTGCCCACTCCCCTGATCCCCACCAACTGCATCCAAATCAGGGAAGAAAAGCAACAGCACGACAACGGAGTATTAAAGCGATATCGTGTCTGGCTACCATGTTGGCTGGAAAAAAGTCTGAAATTTGAATTCATTTTTGTGCGTGACAAATTTTATTTTTGTTCGCTTGTTATTTTCAGTCAGTTCTTCAGTTGCTTTTGTCCAAAATTCAGAAAAGAGCCTGTGGAGGTGAAACTTCTATAAATCCCACCAGTTTCTTTATTCACAAATTGTAAGTAGGCACATATGTTAGAAGGAAAGATTTCTATGCACAACAGACATCTTGCCAAAAAATAAGATATGCTTTTGTCTGCTTTTTTCGATAGATTTGTTGTTCCTTTGACAATAATATTCCTAACTCACCTTTTTCAATGCAATAAACCAGTGTTCTTAACCATTTTCATTCATGAGCCCCATAATAATGACCCCTGAGGACCTGCAAAATGATAAAGTTGCCGCTGTTGAATGTTTGATTTAATTTTCAGGGCAAAATTTTAGATAAATTAATTTGGTAAGTCAACAAATAGGAATCTACACATACCGCTGCATTTGCTGCAACCACCAGTAAATCTTTTAAATACTATTTCACTTGCAATGACCACGGCGCAACAGAGAATACGATAACGATATTTATTGACGAGGGTAGGTGTGATGGCTGAGGGAGACTTAGGGTGGGGGTCCGAACCAAAATGGTCACCCAGCTGAATTTGAACCCCTCACCCTCCTTAAAAATTATGTCTTCGGACAAAAGCATGGAACGGGCGACAGGGAGGAAGTCGAAAGACCTGACGTAGACGTTGTTGGGATTGCCATAGCTCCAGGTCCAGGGCCACGCCTCAACTCCATTTTTGCCAACCAAAAAAACGAACATACTAACAAAAAACAAGCTTTTCTTTTAGTGTATTTCCTGGTTAAAAGACTCCATTCAATTCTAAATTCATAGATTAAAAAAAAAATGTATGTATGAATGTAAAATATGTTGAACGGCCTTCCAATTACAATTCACAGTTAGTATTAAGTCCACACTGTGCTAATAACACCAATACTACTAAAATGGAGAAAGACGGGGCAAAGACATGATGTTTTTAATTCCGAATTATTCCGAATTAAATAAATCGGATTTAAATTATTATTCTTCCGAGTTTACATGGAAATAATAATCTGAATTAAGGTTTACCTGGAAAAGTCTAGTTTATTTAGTTTAGTTTATTTATTTAATGAGGCACTTCCTCTTTGTTCTCTACCATCCATCATTTTCATTATTTGTAGTTCTTCCAGCGCATTTATTAAAAAAAAATAGTTCGATTTAGCACCAAAGGTTTCTCCTGGCCGCCTTTTTGTAGTGCGTCATCACGTCAGGAAGGCGACCCAAAGAGTATCTGCTGAACAACTGGAATTATTTTTTAAACGGAGTTAACATTTACACAATCGTGGAATAAATTAAATCAGCTTTAAAATCGGAATAAACCACCTACTTATTTTGGAAGTTTAATTCTAAATAATCATTAGGAATTAAGTGTTTACATGGTGTTTTTAAAGCGGAATTCATCTTTAGACTAAATTACATTATGTTTAATCGGATTTAAAGCTCTCATTTAGGGAATTCAAGTTTTGCTGCAGCCACATTTACACTGGACAGGAAGTACCAAAAGTGTCCATCCTCTTGGTCCTGCAGCGTCACAATGGTTCGGTTTATTCCCTCAAAGTGTTTCGTCTGGAAGGTCTCGGAGTATTTCCTCTGAAGGCCACATTTGCTGCCACATACTGCGCAAAAAGCCGCAAATGTCCGTAGCGATTTCCTTAGCTAGCCTCTTGCACTCTCATCTCCATGGATACTGGAAAAACAAGCAGTTAATTTCACATGAGCCAACAATACCTTGTGTGTGTATTTGCACAGCACACACACACACACACGACTGTATTTAAACCTGAAGGTGGCACACATTCAGAAGTCAAACACTGTGTTGCTCGGAATGAATTCACAATACGACCATGAATACACAACCCCAAAGCGGAGCAGGCAAGAGCCCAACCTCCGCCCACTCACTCGTTTTATTTACGCATCTCGAGTCAACCGCATCTTCTCCCACTTCAAATACACGGGAAGATTTTAATTTTTTTTCCCTTTTTTTTTCATTTTTGGAACTTGGAGATGCAAATTTGAGTCATTTGTAAATATCAATAACATCTGGCTGTCTTCCCGATGAGAGGTTGCGATGTCTTGAGGCCATCCCAGTCATGGCTAAGACGCTATGAATAAAGATACCACTTCCTCTCCCACTCAGGCTAATTAAGATGGAGCCAGTGCAAAAAAAATTAAATTCAAATTGGGCTGGTGGAGTGGTAAGCGTATGGTGGAGATGCTGCTTCTGTTACAATTACAGTTTTTAACACTTATTTCTAGGTTAATACAGTATAAAAATGGGTCATGTTTTTATATTTTTATATTTTTTCACCAATAAATAAATATAAATATTTCTTTTCACTTGTTAAATTCCTCCTGAGGTTTGTCCAGTTAACTCTTGGCTTTCTTCACCTAAAAATAACAAAGAAATAATCTTTTTTCAACATTTGCAAAGTAGGAAAATTTTGCGCTTACTCTATTGAAACTCTATGAATCTGAAAACTACCAATAGATCAAAAAATATATTAAAAAAATAATATTTGCACATGACTTTCTCCATTTACTCCCCAGTACTGATATATTGTATAAGTACATGTAAGTACTTGGAGTCTTATATATATTATAATATAATTATATATTATAATACATAATATACATTCTGTGTACTGTCTGCGTCTAATTTTAAAGTATTTTAGCATGCTAGTTGTCACTTTTTTTTGTGACAGCAAAACGTTGGGAAAAGTTGGGAAATGCATTTGTGAAAACTTGGGAAATGCGCTTGTTGAAAATTGGGAAATGCGTTTGCGAAAAGTTGGGAAATGCGCTTGTGAAAAGTTGGGAAATGTGCTTGCGAAAAGTTGGGAAATGCATTTGTGAAAAGTTGGGAAATGCACTTACAAACTCATTGTGGTGAATAATTACAATGCTCAGAATCCATAAGTGAGTGAATAACTTTAGAGCACTGCAAACTGTTTTAAAATGAACTAGTTCTGTTTTTCACGTTATAAGACAGTAAAAATCATCTCCTTTATATATGCTAACTTCTATTTTACAACGTGCAACAATAAATCAGAATTAAACATGATTAAAGATGCTACACCCACAGTCTTCTAAAGAAAAATGAGAAGGTGGTTTATTTTTATTGAGTGGTGTAAGGGTCAGTTGTTTTAAAGCTGACATGAAAGATTAATCAATTATGAAATGTAATGAAGGAAAACAAAGTAAACTGATCTTTTTGTTTCAGAGTGTCAGTAAATGAATAGAATTTTCACACAAGGAATAAGATTTAGCGCAAATAAATGTAAACTGGTATCCACCCATATTATAACATATTGATTTATGTGTTTGTACTGAAGTTTGAAGGCGCCACAGTATTGGGGAAAAAAAACAAACAAACAAAAAAACTAGTGCTACATAAAGTGGGGAATTACAGCCTACAAACAGGTTTTACCATTACTGACAGGGTGAGTTATTGAATATAAATGGTTCACATGTACTGAGCATCTGATATTTAATTAGATGAATACACTCCCATTATGCAAAACTGTGTCTCTCCATAAATATGACTGAATCTGGTGATTTTCCAGAACATCACTGAAAAAAAAATCAAAGAACAGCAGGAAGCACGGGCACATTTCCTTTGGCTGTGTTCAGCATAGCAGATGAGTGACGTATCTCCTTCATCCTTCTGTTTATTCACATGGCGGCTCGTCATGCAGAGGAGCACAGTCTGATGGGAGATGAGAGGGGCTCTGGCGCTCTCGTTTTACTCTGGTAGTACTTTACTCTGTAGTACTTTATAGTCCTTTGATTGTCTTAGAATACTCTAATTAACGTGCTTAGCCAGATGAATTCTCAAAATATTTGCGCGTTCACAAACACAATGATCCATCTTGGTGGAATCTGCTGGTGAGGTTGGGCCGGGTGCTGCTGTGTTACACGAAGAATCTGGACCAATCACAGAGCAGCATTATGGTTTGGACACAAGCCAAGGCAAAGTGCCCAAACTAACCAAAACTAACAGAAGTATTTCAGCCAATTTGAGCAAAATACAGTTTGTGGAAAAACATGCAGAAACAAGCAATTGGTGGACGGGTAAGATGTCATGTGTCTGGATGTAACAAAAGTTTGATTTTGAGCTTGTTCTGCTGTTGTGGCGTTTTGATCCGATTGGACTATTCATCTGAACGTCCTGATAGGTCATGAGTGCTTTCTACGAGAGCCATCCCAGATTCACAAGAACTCAATTCAGAGACACAAACATCCATCTGGCATGAACATTTGGAATTTCCTGTTGCATATTTTAATGAAATCATAATCACTGGTGTTTTAAATTAAAATATGTGCAAAATAAATAAATAAATCTAAATAGTCAATAGCCAATGACCTCTGTGTTGGTGGATTCACTTTTATCTAACATTCTTACATTATTAAAGTTATTCACTCCATAGCGGAACTGTTGACTTAGGACAACTCCCTAATTGGCGTCTAAGAACGCAGATCTCCGTCCATACAAATGAAGCCGTACCTTAAGTCCGCACCTTCACGCAGCGTCTAACCCTTTGACCCACATACCAGCCCATCAAAACACAACAGACCCGACCGGACCTCTGCCTCCCTGAGCCCACAAACCCGAAGCAGCTGCTCCTCCATCTGGGAACCATCACTTTCCCCGGAGAAAAAAACAGCCCCGGTGGTGGAGACGGTGGAGGTGGGCAGTGGCGGTCAGGGCGTCCGGTCGGTATCACACTCGAATTCAAATATACAGTCAGGTGAGGTCATGGGGAATGTGGAGGGAGAAGGCAGAGAAAGGCAAAGATGGATGTGAAAATAGTTTCTGTGCACATGAGCAAGACACTGCGATGATGTATTGCTTTGTCTGGAATATTAAACATATCCATTTTACATTCATTCAATAAAAGCTGCTCAAAAATACCTTGGAATACATTTAGTCTTACTGTGAGAGGGGTCACCTCTCCATAGATCTGGTCTGTGCCTTAGCTTGGTGGCGTCACATTGTTTTTATGGAAACATCGTGGCACAGTCCAAGCGAAGCAATGACAGCTGTGACCGGACCGTCCACAGAAAAGTTACACACTGCACCTTTTAAATCAACGATGAAATGTCTAAACCTGCGGGAAGTTGGCCAACCATCAAATGCAAAACTACACAAAAACCATGTCAATCGTGTGTGTCGATTGTGCTGTTTTGTGCTGCAAAAAGTTTCATTTGTGCTGCTTTAGTTTTGGAAATATTAACGATTCTTTTGTGGGTCAAACTGGAGTCAGTCAAAACCCAGGAAACTTAAAAATGCTCTAAAACATCCCAAAAAGTTTTGTTTGTGCTATTATGGTTCTTAAGGTATTAACGGTTTAAATTTCTGCCAATGACGTCATTCAGCCGCTCAAAATGTTCAATAGCGGAATTGTTAATTGCTAATTGAAATGTAATTGCTGCAAAAATAATAATGAATAATTTTAGAAATGAAATGAAAATTGCCTCAGCACAAAACAGCACTAAGGTCATATAATAATGAGGCTATTTAACATTTTGAGGGGCTAAATGATGTCATCGGCAAAAAGTAAGAGCCATAATAGCACAAATGAAACTTTTTGCAGCACAAAACAGCACAAATGGAGCACAAACAAATGACAGTTTTTGTGTTTGCATTTGATGGGAGGTCCACTTCACCCAGGTAATGACTAGATATAAAAAGACATTATTGCTTTGCCGCTCTAAGGAGACGAGCAGGAGACGCCACAAGGGCATAAGACCGGTCAGATCTGTGGAGAGGTGAACCTGCTTGCAGTAACAAAGCATGTATTTCTTAGCAATATGGACACACGTAATTCATTATCTGCAAAATGTGTCAATTTAATGTCATACGGTGGAACAATCCAGGCATAGCAATGATATCTCCATTCATTTCATTTTGTGGGAGTTTGCTAACCGACTTAAAACAGATTATTATTATTTATTTATCGTAACTTTTTCACAGCTAAGCATTTCATTCGTGGTCGAAACATGTTGGTTGGGTCATTTAAATAAAGCCCTTTTAACTATATTTTCCCTCGTACAACTTTTACTTCTTTGGAATGCCTGAATTTTGGTGTTTAAAGTTTTGATCCTTTTTCCAACAGCGCCCCCTACCTGTTCTCACCTGCAGCAAATAGCCATATTTTTGTTTTTTCTAACTTTCTTTCAGTATTTGGATAATTTTATTGGCTTTTTAAACTAGTAAAGTCTATATTATTTCATTTTGGATTGAAATATTAGACTAATTTCAAAACTGTAAACCAGATTTACAATTGTTTCCAGCTTAAATGCACACAACGAACTTATTGGCTGTGGCCGTCACCCGCTTGTTTCAATGAATATGTCACTACTGTGCCTAGAATGTTCCACAATGTGACATTAAACAGCTCTATTTTACATTTATTCTATTACACGTGGCTTCATTGCTCAAAAATACATAGAAAAACATGAATTCTGACTGAGCGAGGTCGCCTCTCCACAGATTTGACCTGTAACTTAGTCTGGTTTGGTCTCCTTGACGATAAAAAGGCTTAATATCATACTGTGGAACATTCCAGACAAAACATTAACATCTCCTTGAAGAAAAGCATTTGACGAACGCTGCACCAGAAAAGTTACACAATGCACTTTTAATGAACGCTAAATGTTTTTTCTCGCTTAATACACTTATTCCTTAAACTAACTCTTACTTCAGCAACATTTCTGACTGCGTGCCCATCAGCAAGTCCCTTAGTTTCTGCGGAGCCTCACTCATTCACTAGAAAATCAATGCAACATCAAATAAGATCGATCGGTTCATTTTACGTATCGACCGTCGTCTCTGAACAGTTACATCAGCGTTAGGGGACGCAGACAGATTCTTGCATGCGTTTTAATAACATGGCGTCAATATTAGAGCGTATCCACGGTTACCGCGGCGGTCTGCTGGGCTAGCTACTTTTGGACGTCCTTCCAGTTTCCTCAAAAGTCTCTGGTGCGATTCCCGACCATGAGGGACGGACCATTTGCGATACATGAGCCTTGTACGATCACATTCCCTACATTTCCTGTGCACGATGATGGGTTTCCATGGCGATCTACTGCGTTTAGGGTTTTTGACCATGTACAATAATATTTAACTCCAGACTTGATGTCAGTCTGGATTTTTTTATATTTATGCAGAGGGATGTTAGTCTGGTCCTCGTAGCTTCTGTCGTGGCTTGGGAAAGAACTAAACATGATCGTGCAAATACATTCATTTATTTCATTTCTATCACTTCAGATTAATCATGTTTTTTTGGTTTGGTTTTTGATAAGCAGCCATGTATTCTGCATTCCAGGCAATTGAAAAGCTGTCAAATTGAAAAAGCGACTTGGGCGAATATCGAAACGTATTCACTTTTATTCAGACTTTTGTCCATTTCACGGAATTCGACTTTTCTTTTCGACGGAATCTCTCTGGATGATTGAGGGAGTACAAAGACATGGAGATGTAAAAATGAAGTGTGCAATCCACTTTTTACAATCTTATAATTGCTAGTTACTTTATTATCACAAAGCGTACACAGAGTTTAGTTTAATTCATGGATGTTTGAGTTATCAGAGATGGTCCCACCACATAATGTCATCCAGATGTAATTCCACGAACTTTTATCTGAGTGAAGCTTACCAAGGTCAATGCTTTTAGCCTCATTTGATCTGCTTCATTTTGTTCATTTTGCAGTGCTTCACTAGGTGGACAACGACTGCAAGCACTTTTCTGTACTTCAAGAATGGCTTTTACTTATTTTCTACTGATATACGTTATTTTAAGGCTATGACGTATGTATGCTGGGCTTTCGAAAGTATGTGTTGTACCTGATTTGTGTGAATACTCTAATGTGTGAATAATTTTCTGCTCTCTGCACTGATTTTTGAGAGAAATCTTTGAGGAAATAAGAACCGCTAGTGTGAGAAAGTAAAGATTTAGAAAATGTGTTGAGAAGTTTAGTTTTTTGCCCTTTTTGCGTTGACACATCAGGCGTTTTCTTCAGATGCCGTGATAATTTTGGATATTAATAAGTAAAAAACTGATCTAAACTTAAGATCGGTAGAAAACGTCAGCTCCAGGGCTGAAATTTTCCAAAAAGTTTATTGTCCATATTTTTTATATTTGCAATTTAAAAATGATTTAAAAATGTTTCATTCTCACTCTTAAAACTAAATATAATAATAATAACAACATCATGAATAATAATAATAGTAATAATGATACTACTACTAATACTACTACGACTACTACTACTACTGCTAATAATAATACAATGAGAGAAACATGTACGGCAAAAAAGCTAAAGATTTAAAGGCTTGTGAGATAAGAAAAGTGAACAATAAAGTAAAATGGAGAGAAAAAAACTCAAGAAACAGAAGAAAATGTCTTAAAAATTGTGAAATTATCTTGCTGCTCGGACAGACTTGACAATGTATCTTAAAATAAACCAATTCTAAAAACAAGATGAATAACCTGATATAAGTTTTAAAATTTTGTCCAGACCAGATACATTTGCAGTGTGGGAATGAAACAAAACACAACTTTAGGTATGTTTATGATGAAGAAACTAAATTATTACAATTAAAACATCTTAATATGGGCCCTTTACGTTGTTTGTGACACATTCCCGTTCCACAAGTCGCGTTCTGACAAATTGCCAGTACTTTGAGTTCTTATGTAAAGCAATCAAAACACCCCACATGAGTAAAACACCACTCTGAGCTGAACAAATGTTTAGAATTTGTCAAGAGGCCAACAAAGTCCAAATTGCATCTATAACAGCCTCCACTGTACTGATTAGACAAGACTCCACACGGCTCTACCCTGGCATCTCGTGGTTTTCCATTGGATAAACAACTTTCTAATCAAAACCCAAGCGCATGAAAATTGTACAGATTTCTTATGGTTTTTTGGTTGTAAAGTTCACCTCATTGCAAAGTAGGAATGCAGATTTTTTCGTTCTTATTTTCTCGGTTCTGCATCAGTTGTTTTGATATACACTCCGTCTGTATGTCCAAGAAAATTCTCGAGCGAAATCGCAAGCCAGATTTTGGAAAACCACATGTTCTGCAATAACCGTGGCAGCAGGAAGAAGGTATAGCTGGATTTGATTGGGATTATGGCAAACCGAATCATTGCTCTGCCTGGAATGTTCCACAGTATGACATTAAACAGATCGACATTACATTTATGCCAGTACAGCTGGTTTTATAGCTCAAAAAGGACTCAAAAAAACAGGTATTCTGATGGAGTGGGGTTGTCTCTCCACAGATCTAACATCTACCTTCGTCTGGTTTGGTCGCCATGACGATAGAAAGGTTTAATGCCATACTGTGAAACATTCCAGACAAAGCAATAACATCTCCATGGACCCTCAACCATAAGTTACACAAAAGTGAGTCTATACAAGGTTCTCACGCTCATGGAAATCCTGGAAGTCATGGAAATTGATGTTTCAGGCCTGGAAAAGTCATGGAATTTTGTAAATCCAATGACAGTTTTGGAAAAGTCATGGAATTTTAGCATCTACAGTGTTCTGCTAAGTTCTCATTAGGCTATTATGATTATTTCTGAACATATGTAAGATGTAAGATGTCTCAATCGTCAGGAAGGGGAGGAGTGGAAAAGCTTAACATTTCATATTTAACCCTAAAAGTAAAGCTAAATTCTGCACATGTAGGTGTCGTAAAGTCATGGAAAATTCACTTTAGGTCATGGAAAAGTTTTGAAATTTTGTCAGTAAAAGTGTGGAAACTATACCAGAGCTATTTTTATTTTATTACATGAAAAACTGGTTCATCTGTTCCACTTTGTGATAATACAGGGTGTGCTCCACTGTGTTTTTGAACTCCATACACCTCCATATGAATCATTTGGATACTTTCAACCATGGAATTTCCAATCTCTACTAAACAAAAGCTGGTACACTGCAAATTTCTCTGATCTGGCCAAGATTTTAACAAAACTTGATGAGGTTATTCAGATTTATTATCTATTTACAAGTTCTGAACCTGATTAATTCTAGTCTAGACGGAGTTCATTTTAAGATAACTTGTCAAGTAAAATGCATGGACAGATATTTTCACTACTTTTAAGTCATTTTCTGATAGATTTAAGTGTTTATGGCTTAAATTTTGGCCACGCTTTTTTGCAGTGCGGCTGTTGACTTGAAAATTACAGCTTCGTAAAACAACATTTGGAGCTTTGAAGATGTAGACAGACAAACTTAAATGTGCGTGACTGAAACAAAACATAACTCTTGATATGTTTTTGAGGAGGTAACATTATAACATGGATGGGTGAAATGAAAAGACAATGAAAATAAAAATGAAACGGGTTAAATCATCTACGGGGACAATAATTCAACAAATCTAATTCATCATGTTACTAAAATCAACATATGTTCTTTTTGCACTTCTTTGCAGCGTATGAACGAGTGATAGAGACTTAAAAGAAGAAAAATGAAGGTTTAATTTTCAGAGTCATAAATCACACGTTCCCGGCAGGATATGAATAATAGCACATAAGTGGCTGCTTCAGAAATTTGCGTCAAAAGTAAAGTGAGACACGTGGGCCGGTTTGACGAGAATCTGAACAGAACTTAAATGGTTTGAAGGTGCAGATGTGAACGCAACAGGATACTCATCGGGGACCGTCTTTTCCTGCGTACTCTGCACTGATTTTTGAAAGAAATCTCCGAGGAAATAAGACCTGCTAATGTGAGAAAGTAAGAATTTTGAAAATGCGTTGAGGAGTTTAGTTTTTTGACCTTTTTGCCTCGACACATCAGGTAATTGTGGCGATTTTCCAAAGTATCTGACAGAGGTAGAACATAAACTAGTAAAGATGTCCTAACCTGGCGAGCACACTGGAAAAAACATCTAGCTAAATTAAAATTACTTAAAAACATTTTACTTTATTTGAGTAGAATTCCAATCAATGGAATAAAATTGTTTTACTTCTTTCAAGTGAGATTAGATTTTCTTTCTTATTTTAAGTGCAAAAAGTTGTAGCAAGATGTTTTTTCAGATTTTAAGAACAAAAAGTATTGTTCCACTGACAGATAATTTTACTTGTTGAGCGAAATTTACTCAAATAAAGTCATCTTAACTTGGCGAGATTTTGGAGATCAATACTCGCTCCAGTCAAATGAAGCTCATGAAGTCAGGTGTGGGTTTGGGGCAGAGTTCCATATTAAGAAAAGGAATTTATTTGCAGATTTTAAAAGCTCAAAAATTAAAAAAAATCTATGTAAAAATGGAGCCAGAAGCACGTCCATGTTCATTTCCTGTTCGGAACGTGGCAGTTAGTGGTTCAGTCCAAAAAAAAAAAGGGTAGCAGCGTTGCCCAAATAAGCCAAAATGGTGATGCGGATGTAGTTTGATTTATTTTGCAGAATTACAGACTATTTTGTTCTTGAGGAAAGCGAAAAGGGAAACTGGAAAATGCTTTTTTCTCAAGAGACTTTAGTCGCAGTCACTTACCTGGACAGCCAGATTGACATCCTTTGACAAAACTGTGCAAAGATGTCAGACTGGAACCTGTCTTCCAGAGGCTTTGATTGACAGGTGGATTAACCAATCAGAAAGATGCCCGGTTTGTTCACGTCAAAACAAACCGACAGAAGAGACGGACTGGTCAAGCAAGTAGCTCGCTGCTCCTGACAGGTTGCTCCAGCAGCTGAAGGATGGGTCAAATGCAAAGAAACTTACTTTGTCTTTCAACTAGATTCGACCATAGTTAAATAATTCAAAGTAATAAATAATAAATAAATAATTCAAAATTTTATTATCGGTGCTTTTCAACGCTGTCAAACGTACAAAATCAAACTGTTTGCTTGAGAGATCTTGAAATTCAAACGCCGAGCTGTTTCCGTTGCATGCGTAAGTGTGATTTTCTGATGTTTTTCTGATGTTTTTCTTGATTTCTTCTGCAAAAATCCATGCTGCAGACCCCAACAGTGGCGGTGGATGGTAGTGGTCTGCTGTTGTAGATAAGCTGAGCCTGCAGAGATCGAGACAAACCCCAGAGCCCGGAATATAAGAGCACACGGGTTTGTATTTAACATAGAAAGTCTCTTGCTGATATTAATATGATCTTACAGCCTCGTCTGATCAGATCCTTCCTCGGCTCGGTCTGAGCGTGGAAGCCTTGTGGGTCAAAAGCCTGTGTGAGATGTTGAAGGGTTTATGCTTGAATTTGTCAAAAAAGGAGCGCCAGAAAAACATAAAGTAAAGCTCTACATCGTGTACATGCCAGGAGTTGCGTTTTGTTTCGTTCATACATGTAGAGACCCTCCTCCACACCTAATAAGAGTCAGGTTTGTGGAGATGCAAGCCTCCTCAGAGTAGATGCATGTGTTTGTCAAGGTTTGTCAGTGCAAAACACAACCAGCTTTTATTTGAATCTATTTTTTACTCTAATGTTGCTGCGGATGAAGTTTTTTAATTGTTCAAAAGAGCCATGGCAGCAGTCAGACTTTTTCCAAGTGCTGCTGATTGTTGATTCATTCATTTTATAAACAGTTTTCAGTAATTACGCTGCAGAATCTAAAATCTAGCCAAGTTAAGATTGCTTGAATTAGGAAAATCGCATCATGATTTGAGTAAATTTCACTTGACAAGTAAAATTATCTGCTAATGGAACAGGAGTTTTTGTACTTAAAACGAACATACATCTTGTTACACTTAAATCTCTAATGGCTAACGTCTCTATTGAACTGTTCACCACCTTATGTCTCCATGGAAATGTTTTTGCTTTTGTCTAGAGCAACTATTGAGCAATCGAAACACTCATAATGAAGGAAATGTCTTAATTTAAGCCTATTTAAGCTTTTTACAGTGCAATAAATCTGTCAAACAGCCTCGAGAACAGCATTATAAAACTGTTTTGTCTATATTGGTTTTTCATGTGTCTTTTATGTCACAGATATTTAACACCAGGTAAGCCGCCGTTCCAGTATTTCCATAACCCCACATCAGGTACGACATATGGATGGTGGAATGCAGTCTGAGCTGTGGCCGACCTCGCTAATGCCTTTGTGTCTAAATGGGATCAAATAGCCGTGGCCAGTCTCTGAAATCGTGTTAAAAGCCTGAAATGTGATAAGTGGAGAGTGTTGCAGCAGCAGATTAGCGTCCGGCCTCTGCTCCAGACACTACGCCAGCGCATAAACAGCTCCATAGGCCTCAGTATACATGCATAATGTGGAGGCATGAATCAAGTGCTGAGTGCTGAGTTCAACGCACGGGTCAAAGCAGTGAAAAGTATAGAATGTGGATGTTATATTCACATTGGGCCATGACAAGTAAAATAAATGGATCGCTGTACTTCTATGCAAAGAAAAACTTGAAGAAAGGCTTTCATCCTCGCTATCAGGGAATTTAATCTGTTTTATAGCTCAAGAAGTGTAGAAAAATAGGCATTCTGACTTTGTGCGGGTTTGCCTCCTCACAGATCTGACTTGTAACTGGTCTGGTTTGATTGCCATGAAGATAGAAACATTTATACCATACTGTGAATCATTCCAGACCGAGCACCCACCAGAAAAGTTACACAATGCAGAGGAGGCAAAATTGAGTTGTTGGAGCGTTCTATCATGTAATATGTTTTGTATTAAGTGTAAAGGTAACACAGGCCAAGTGCCAAAACATACTCAAGGGCTTCCAGTTGAAAGTGCAAAGCTAGTAGTAGCCAAGAACAGTGCAAGGAGGTAAGATTTTGATTAATGGGTACTTTCTAGAAGAAATTGAGGAGAAAAAAAAGCAGATTTTTGCTATTTCTTAAAAGTCTTGTGCTGTAGCAGTGATGTGCACTGTGGAACTGACAGCTAATCTGAAGATATCATTAAAAAAGATGACAATGTGACAATTTTTTAAATTGAAAACTGTGTACTTTGGTGAAATGAGGTCAAATAACAATATTAAATGTGATTTTACTTTTTTTTTTCTTTAATTAAAACAATAGTAGCATCTAATCATTTGACATGGGTCCCAGGTTTCTTGCACAATCCTGTTAAACCATCACAGTTTTGGAAATCTCTGTGAAGTTGGTCCATCAAACGCAAACCTACACAAAACCATGTCTATTGTTTGTGCTGCAAAAAGTTTGGTTTGTGCAGCTTTAGTTTTTTTTTTAAATATTAACAATTCTTTTATTGGTCAAATTGGGGTCAAAAACTTTTTTTCATTTTTCAGCCCCTCAAAATGTTAAATAGCCTCAAAACAGGCAGAAATTTATACAAAATGTTTGTATTTCATTTGTGTTGTGACAATTTTCATTTGTGCTAGTACATTTCTAAAATGATTCATTATTATTTTTGCAGAAATTCAATGATGTCCTTTCTGACATCTGACAGTGGCTTTAGCAAAACTCTGTTTATCTTCACTAGTTTTTTTAGATTTATTATTATTATATAAAATATGAATCTAAAAGAAGTTACTAGAGACAGATTCAGTCTTTTTGTAACACAAATGAAACACAAACA
>KN494817.1:3968-18555 GCA_000787155.1 Scartelaos histophorus | reverse complement strand
TTAATAATCTCTCTAACCACGCTACCAGTCGCTTTAAAAAAGTGAGGTGGGACTGGGTCTGTGGGACAGGACGATGGTTTAAGTTTTTTAACTATCTCTGTGAGCGCAGACAATGATACAGGCTCAAAGTGACTAAAACTGTTAGAGCCTGTGTCACAGCAGCATTAGAGAAGGGCAATGTGGATATGTTGGCTCTAATAACAGCAACCTTTTCATTAAAAAATTTGAGAAATTTTTCACACGTTTCCCGTGTCATCTCCAAAGTAGTGGATGGACTGGGGTTAAAAACAGAACTGATAGTTTTAAAAAGAACACGAGGCTGATTGGCATTACTTGAAATTAGATTTGAGAAAAATGTTGACTTTTCTTCTTTGACAACACTCTGGTATTTTTCCCAGCTGCTTTTAAGAATTTGATGCGACACCTCCAATCTGTCCCTTTTCCACCTGCGCTCCGCCCTACGGCACTCACGCCGTACTGCGCGTGTAGTGTCGTTAAGCCATGGCTCTGGTTTGGGTTTGGGGCGCATGGTTTTGAAAGGAGCTACAGTGTCTAAAACGCCAGTGCAAAGGGACATAAATACATTCATTAAACCCTCGGTATCCGTAGATGTCGGGGGTGAGGTTTGAACAGAAGCCGCAAAAAGCGGATCATCTAAATTATTCTAGAGAAGTTGTATATAGTTTAAAAACACAGTGGAGCACTTCCTGTATTACCAGATGTCATCACAAGTTTTTTTTTTGAGCAAACTCGGCCTAAATTTACAGAGTTTGTGTGTTGTTGTGTGTTACATGTGTAAATGAAACAAAACACAACTCCAGGTCTGTTTGTGATGAGGAAATTATAACATAGATCAGGAAATAGTGTCATGTGGCCCCTTTAAATGAATTTTTCACTGCCCAAGCTCTATCCCCACAGGGCCCCTGGGGCCCCTGGGGCTGGCTAATAAAAACATGACTGATTTATACAAATTCCCCCAAAATAACACAATTGAGTCCTTTACCATTTTATCTTTATTATTTTAAACAACTTCTACAACAGTTGATTTCTTAAACAGATTTCTTTAAGCACTGGTGATTTGTTACAGCAGGTTCATCAGGTTTGGAGCTATTCTTCAATCATCTTGGTTAAGAATAAGAAATAAGAATTGAACATTTCACTTGTCACTAATCAGCATAGAGCAGGAAGCCACTGAACACATTGTAGTGGTCCTTTAACATGCAGAGTACACAGCCGGCTTTGAGATGCACCTCCACCTTGTCTTCAGCCTTCAGGCGGATGGTGATGGACACTGTGGTGGAGTCTTCGTGGTCAAAGGTGTGGACGTCATTGGACCCAGCCACCATGGCGCCATTCACAGACAGAACCACGCAGGACTGCTCAATGGACCCTCGTCCGGCGTCGTGAAAAACAGACATGGAGAAGCTGTACACCCCGTTGTAGGGAGCAGTGTAGACCCCGGTGGCACCGTTGTAATTGCCCCCCAGGTTAGTGAAGACTTTGCTGTAGGTGATGGTGTTCTGGGTGCCAAAGGGCCCCAGACAGAAGAGGTTTTTCCTGTTGTCAAACAATGCAGCGGTGAAGGCCGAGCGCTGCGCTATAAAAGAGTGGAGGAAAAACGTCAATAAAAATGAATAAAAGGAATTAGATTTATTTAGTGATTAGAGTAAATTATGAATACAAAACAAAACGCCGCAGAATTTTACTTTGTAGTTTTATAGGCTATGGAACTTTCTAGAGGTGGCACATCACTTGTATTATTCCATGGAAAAGTTGCACTGTGTAACTTTTCCTTGTCTCCATGGAGATCTTGTTGCTTTGTCTGGAATGTCCCGGGATGGCATTATTAATGTTTCCATCTGGTGAATACTCAATCATTTTTATTGACTTTAAAAACTTGCTCTCTTACTGTGAGTGGGCTTGCCTTTCCACAAATCTGACATGTAACTCAGCCCTGTGGTGTCGCCCGCTGTCTCCATAGAGATAAATAAGCGCAATGCCGTACTGTGGAACTTTCCAAGCAACATCTCCAGATCATCTAAACATCTCCTTATTTTCCATGGCAACTGATATGTTTTACGCTATGCAGTGAAATATTATAAAAGGACATTTAAACTTTTATTTTAATGTATTTTTCGTAAAAAGTTACACACTGTGGCTTTAAGTACCATCCTCCTTTTGACTTGCATTTTTTTATAAACACAAGTATGAGGAAGTAGGCGGAGATAGGGGATGGGTGAAAACAGACTTTTTTTTTACCTCTCAGCTACAGGAAAAACTGCAGAAAAAAACTTATATGTGAGTTTTTAGCCTCAAAAACAGACCTGGAGTTGCGTTTTGTTCATTCAAGTGTGTCTGAGTAACTCTTTATTATTAGTCCGTCTATGTCTCCAAAACTCAAAATGCTCCACCTTGTGATGTCATGAAGTGGTAGTTTTCAGCTGCATTTTACTTTTACTTTTAGTTCAGTAAAGGTTAGCAGGGCTGATGATTGTAGTGAAGATGTATGGAGTTTAAAAGCACAGTGGAGCACTTCCTGTATTACCACATGACATCACAAGGTGTTTTTGTTTAAGAGAAGAACTCGAAATATGTAGATTTGTGTATTAAACATGTGTGAATGAAATAAAACACAACTCCAGGTGTGTGATGAGAAAACTCCATTATAAAACATTGTCCTTACTCGTCAGCTCCATGTAGGCGTGGTAGGTTTGGTTGAGCTCCGTCTCCAGTGTGTCCAGTTTTTTGACCAGGCTGTTTCGGACTTCTTCTACTTTCTGCATCATCAGGCAGCACTGGCACGAGCCCGGGTCTGTCTCACACTCTGAGAGACAAATGAGACACAGCAGCTTCAGTCTGGACCTGTGGACTGGTGCTTTTCACACTCTATATTAGAAAAGGTCAATACTCAAACACCTGATCATTTACTGAGAAGACCCAAAACCAGACTATATTATATTATAACAACATTATATATTTATTGGGAAGTCACTGAATACATGTTAGAATAATTATGTAGAGTGTGTGTTTACTTTTTCATTTAATATTATTCAGAATGCAATTCCCACTAAACATTAGACCTCTTATGGACGAGCACATCACATCGATATTGCATCTGTCCGTCCAACACCACTTCTGGACTAAATGAGGTGCAAATTACGTCCACTGTTTGGACATTAAACTCTGACTACACTTGACTGACTGACTACACTCAATCTGCAGTTAAACATTTGAACCACGGATTAGGAGACTTTTGGTTGTCATGGGGACGTCTGAGAGAGGTGCAGGAAAATGACATGATCCCACTGCACAAAGTCACGTTGAAACATCTTTTTAGGGTCATTTTGTACGTCCAGTCAACAGAAGGTGCAGACTGTGACGTCTTAGTCCTGATGTTTGCAGGAGCTCTGCGTGACGACTGTCTCCAGTCCAAATGAAGCTGTTGTTGATGTGTTTTCTTTTTAATGACAAATATCAACATACATTTTAATTTTGATTACTTGTGATTAAACATTTATTACAAATTATTTATTTGAGTACATGTTATTTTGTTATCTGTTTATTTCACTAATTTAGGTATATGTATGTTTATTTATTTGGAAATGCTATTTGTGGGAAATTATAGCGCCTCATATGAAAATGGTAATGGATGAAAGAGCCACATGTAGCTCTTTCATCCTCTTTTGTGGCTCCCTGTGACTTTGGAAAATAAATAATGGGGATTAAATTTAAAAAAGTATTTTTATTTTTTTCATTTTTGTTCATGTTTAAATGTTTAATGCAGCTTTGTGCACATTTGTTTATGGTTTACAGAAATGAAACTTCAAACCACATGGGCAACTTACATAAACCATAAGCCCAAAAAGTAAAGCAGCTCACTCCTTGTGCCACTGAAGTTACAGGACACGAGGGGGGAGGTGAGTTACAGGTTACAGGTTACAGGTTACAGGTTACAGGTTACAGGTGTCCTCTCTGTGACAGAGGGATGTGCTGCTGATGGTGACTCTGTGCTTCTATTGCATTGCAGATGGTTCATGTTAAACTTTTTGTAGATCATACGTCTAAGCGTAGTCTATATATGAATGGACAC
Organism: Scartelaos histophorus; assembly: GCA_000787155.1. Classification (NCBI taxonomy): domain Eukaryota; kingdom Metazoa; phylum Chordata; class Actinopteri; order Gobiiformes; family Gobiidae; genus Scartelaos; species Scartelaos histophorus. Next base: position 14,465 of record KN494817.1, on the reverse strand, counting down.
ATATTCTCTCTAGAATTTCATTGATTTCATAAATGCAACACACTGTTGGGTTTTATACAGAGCACACAGGGTTTTGTGGCTCTGGGTGTTTTCTTTTCTGTGGGAGATGCTCAGAACGGCTCTTTGACTATTTAAGGTTGTGACTCCTGATGGAAAATTAGTGTAACTAGGTTGGTAAAGCGTTTGTACCCTGATCAGGAGGTTGTCGGTTTGAACACCGCTCACGACATAAACATCATTGGTTGAGCGGTCAGATCCACTGAGGCGAGAACCACAGTGTCCAGACTTCCTGACCAATTGATCACTGTGAGCGTTTTTTTTGTTGAGTCATAGTAAGATGATTTAAACACATTTAAAGATCAGACAGTGAACGGAGAGCACAAATAAAATGAATACTTGAGCGGAGGACACTTCTGTGTTTAGAAAGAGAGAGATTTGTGCCTTGATGCTAACGCTAATGTTGATTTTGAGGCATAATAAATAATACCACAAACTGATGTATTCTACACATAAAAATAATTGGGTAGTCTTTATTTGAAATCATTTGAATTTTAATTGTTTTTTTTATTTTATAGTTTATGATTTTGAAACTGTAATCATTGGTTGAGCGGTCAGATCCACTGAGGCGAGAACCACAGTGTCCAGACTTCCTGACCAATTGATCACTGTGAGCGTTTTTTTTGTTGAGTCATAGTAAGATGATTTAAACACATTTAAAGATCAGACAGTGAACGGAGAGCACAAATAAAATGAATACTTGAGCGGAGGACACTTCTGTGTTTAGAAAGAGAGAGATTTGTGCCTTGATGCTAACGCTAATGTTGATTTTGAGGCATAATAAATAATACCACAAACTGATGTATTCTACACATAAAAATAATTGGGTAGTCTTTATTTGAAATCATTTGAATTTTAATTGTTTTTTTTTATTTTATAGTTTATGATTTTGAAACTGTAATAAACGGGACGGGTTAATATAAGTTTTTCTTTTTCCCGCTCCTTTTCGGGGGAGGTGCTTCTCTGTTGTTTTTAATGTGTATGTAAATGTGTAGGATTATTGTTTCTCTCTTGGCACAAACTCAAAATAAGAACGAATCAGTTAATCAATCAATCAAACAATCCATTTTAATAAGAGTGAGAGTTAGATTTGAGACACAGGGAGCTGTCGGCGCACTAAACTTAAACCCATATGTGTATCTCAGCCAGACTTACGGTTTGATGCCTCTGCCACACCCCCCCAGTTGGTGTCAAACTTATCCTTTTGACCCCAGAATTTATTAAAAGCAGCAGCGAGCTTCAGTGCCATCAGCAACAACAGCACTGCTAAAAGAGAAACACACACAACATTCAAAGTTCATTTTTTGTTCATTTCAGTTCAGTGCATTTTCATACAGTATATACCACTACAGCAGCTGCCACAGTAATTTACATAATTTGGCCCATTAAATTATGAATTTTAAATACTGTTAAATTTATCACTTTGATTTTTTAAACTCTGAAAAGAGCTTTTTAAATTATTTTTATTCTGAATTTGAGTTGCTGAAATTGTAAGTAAACTTTTTCCAATATGTTTCACATTCAAAAATCAATTAAAAAAAATTCTCCTTTAAATATTCAGCACAGATGTTTTCAAGCCCTAAAATTCCACAGAATTCAGAGTGTAAAATGCCAAGGCAGAAGCAATAGATCCTGTGTGAGTGAGGAGGACAGAGGCTGTTTTTTATTGGCCGTTCTCATATGTGGGCGGGGTTTGAGGTTTGGATGAGGCTAATTCTGACCAATCAGAATTTGATAATTTCTAGTTTGTTACTAAATTAGATCGGTTCACTTTGGATCGATTGCTTCTGCCTTGGCATCTTGCATCTTTCCTGCAAATTTTTTTCACTGCAAATTTTACACTTTGAATTTTTACTGTTGAATTTGAGGGTTGAAAAATATTTGTGCTGAATATTTAAAAGGTGGATTTTTTTATCTTGAATTTTAAGCACTTTGAAAATGTACACTTTAAATTTCGGCAACTAAAATTCTGAATAGAAATAATTCAAACAAGTTAAAAAAAATTCAAAAGGAGAAATTCAACAGCATTTAAAATTCAAAATCTTATAAAACAATTTATCTTCTGTACCATTGGTCAAAATCATAAGAAAAATATAAGGAAACAGATTCAATTTTCATACATTTCCTTATTTTGTTTTTTTGATAACACATTTTTTACTTTTTTTTTTTAATACAACAAAGGTACAACTACATTTAAATAGTACTCAGCTCTATCAATAAGTCACTTTTGTAGTAATTTGTAGATTTGCCGTAACCATTTGTTACTTTATAAGGGAACAGCTTAAAAATATGTAAAAACTGTTATCATATTGTTCTTTAGATAAATAAAAAGTAATAAAATGCATATTGTATTTAATTGAAAACAAGCACAGAAATAACAGAACAGAGATGGACATTGAATTTTAAATATGATGTTATAATTTTGCTATTTTCTACTGTGGATAATCTTACCTTTCATTTTGCCTGGGAGACGTGGACACTTTCAGAGGAGTAGACGGGTTTCAAACTGATGCACAAATGAATGTTTTTACTGTATATATGAGTGACAGCCCCACCCAGTCCCTGAGCTCTTTACAGTAGGAAAACGTCACATTTTTGCCTGGTTTTATGCACATTCACACGCCCTCCCCGGCCCATGTGGGAGATATCATGTGGCATTCGTGATTGGCTTATCTGATCCAGCTCCAGAGAATAAAGACAATAGACTCACGCCACCGTTTCAGGGTCAGTGACAAAACTTTAAACCATCAACTCAGTTTGAGCCTGTTCCAGTAAAGACAGACAATACAGCGCAGGCTCAGTGAGGGATTAGCTCTGGTTCACAATAATCTGAAGAATGTTACGCAAACGCTATGTAATACATTTTACATCTAATGCCTGACTAATCTTGTAGTTTAATTAATTAATTAATAGCTCAATTAAAGCTTATTTTATGCAGAAGCTAAGGCTAATTGCTCTTTTGAAACTTCACTGCTCGCTCAGTAAAAACACACTGACCTGGACAGTTTGAGTCATACACAGTTCAGTGTCTGAGCAGATGAAGCATCAGATTTATTTGTGTTCAGCCCAAAATCACAACAGAACATTTCCTTTATAAAATAGTTGAAATGAAATGTCAGTAATGAAATGAATCTCTGTGATTCAGATTTATAAACACCACATGAGAGTGCTTGTGGTGTAATGTGTTGGTGCCACCGGTGTCCCTCAGGAATCAAATTTAGGGCCTATTTTATTTAGCCTTCTATTAACAATCAGAACTACTGTCTGCCTAAAAGTTTGAATTGTTTATTGTCCATGGTTACTCCACATACATCACAGTCATCTCTCACCAAATGAATAAATTATGTCACATCTGGGCTTGGCCCTTTTGAAAATATATGTGTTTTTTTTAAAATATCTGTTTATAAAAATGATGTATGATTTTGCATTTGCTGCAGGTTTCATGAGCCAGAGCAAATGAGGCAAACCCTGCACATTCACCCAAACTGCATCCAGAGAGACTCAGACCTGTGAGGTGAGACCTGTGTGGACTGTGACTGATATGTGAGGAGCCAGAGACAAACAAATGAGACTCTCTTTTTTTATCAAGCTTCAAGATTTATTTATCATCCATTTAATTCATTTATTTTCCAAGATTTAGTAAGATCCAGATTATCTCTCTCTTATCTCTGCTTGTGTTGTTTGTACGGTTAGCATGATGATTGTGCGACTGTTGGTGGTGTCCGGGTGGCGTCTGGTTCCTGCTCCAGTGCCGACTCTTGGCGCTGTGAACATCATCGACTGCAGCAAGTACTTTTAAATCTTTCTTTGTGACTAATGTTTATTTGTGCACAATATTATGAAACTGTACCATTTCTGTATACTTGACAACACCTTATTTTGTGTTTATATCAAGGAACCAAAAACAAATGAATTTCATAGTGGTTTATTAAAGCTGACACTGCATTGCACATTTAATATTCTGATTACAACTTACTGCGAGAAAAGAATTACAACCAAGACAGGTTCCATCATTCAGTACACAGGTTAGTTTTGGACAATTTAGTTACAATTACTGACTAAATGATCACAAACTACATGAAATTGAAGAAGAATTCATCAGACAGCATCGTGCATGAGCTCAGTCTGTGGCGTACAGGAGATACCCAGTGAAAGTGTTGAAGAGGTTGTCCCGAGCGCACATGACACACCCGGCCGGCTGCTCCACGTACACCTTGTCTCTGGCCTGCAGGGACAGAGTCAGCGACACACTGGCGCTGTCCTGTGTATCGGCCGATATTTCCTCCATCAGGGTGTACTTGACGTCCCCGTTGACCATGAGGGCGGCGCAGGACTTGTACTTGCCCAGGTTGTAGAGGGTGATGGCGAAGCTGTAGACCCCTTTGCGAGGCGCGGTGAACTCTCCGGTGGTTTGGTCGTAGTGGTTGCCCGAGTTGACTCTGACGATGTTGTATTTGACGCGAGCGGGGCTGGTGCTCGGGACCCGGTTGTTGCAGTCCTGAGAGGGTTCGTTGAGGATCGTTGAGAAAGACAAGCCGGACGCTAGAGGGAGGAGAAGAAGAGGAAGAAGTGAAGAAGAAGAAAAGAAAAAAAATAAAATGTAAGGTTTTCTCATTCTAAAAAGTCACAGTCCAAGTTTACATTGTATAAAAGAAAATAATAGGGCCAAAAAACAAAAGAAAAATGTCATTCTTTCTATATCTATAAGAGATTTGAGAGATGCTGTCATTTTGTTCATTGCTTGTGTAGCCCTATTTTTATCTCTCATGAAAATGCAAATACATAATGTAACTTTACACAATAGAATTAATAGAAATGAATTTGCATATTGTCCCTTGTTTGGCACTTACTCGGTGTAACTTCACTTGGTGCACAGCAAAAAACTAAATCTAGCCAAGTTCCGATGACTTGAATTTAGAAAGTTTTATCATGATTTGAGTAAATTTCACTTTACAAGTCCAATTATCTGCAAGTGGAACAAGACTTTTTGTACTTAAAATATGAAAATACATCTTGCTACACCTAAAATACGAAAAACAACAACTTTTTGCACTTAAAATAAGAAACAAAATCAGTTGTTGCTTGAATTAAGAAAAATACACTTGTTCCATTGGTAGATAATTTTGCTTGTCAAGTTGAATCTACACAAATCAAGTAAAATGTTCTTAATTTTAGTCATTTGAACTTGCCTACATATTATTTTTTATTTTATTATCCAGTTGTTGATTAATAAAGGAAAACATAAAATTAAAAATAACAATAAAAAATCGCTCTGATATGGGGATTATGATTGCTCTGAAAACAAATGTCATTCATATTTCATATTTGTAGAACAGAATTTGAAAGCAGCATTGGTCCAGACAAGTTCAGAAGGTTAAGTTTGTGAAAGTAAAATATAAAGGTAAAAAAGTAAGTCAATAGTAAGTAAAGTTTAAAAAAAAAAAAAAAAAAAAAAAAAAAAAGAAAAAATAAAAAAAAAAAAAAAAAAAAAAAAAAAAAGTTCAATATATATAACAATAAATAAGTTAATAGTAAGTAAAGTTGAAAAAGTAAAATATAAATGACAAAAAATAAGTCAATAGTAAGTCTAAATATTTGTCAAAAAATAAGTCAATAGTAGGTAAAGTAAAAAAGTAAAATATGTATAGCAAAAAAGTAAATCAATAGTGAGTAAAGTTAGTAAAAAGTAAAATATATATAGCAAAAAGTAAAAAAAAAAGTCAATATTAAAGTAAAAAAGTAAAAAATATGTCAAAAAATAAGTCAATAGTAGGTAAAGTAAAAAAGTAAGATATGTATAGCAAAAAAGTAAATCAATAGTGAGTAAAGTTAGTAAAAAGTAAAATATATATAGCAAAAAGTTAAAAAAGTCAACATTAAAGTAAAAAAGTAAAATATAAGTCAAAAAATAAAGTTTGTGAATGCAAAAACCTAATAGATCTTTATGTGTGTTTGTTCGTTTTCTTGTCATACATGTGTCTCTTGTCTGCAAAGAAAAGTAATCTCTAAAAAGTAAATTAAAATATATAAAAATAAAAATATAACGGTCCATATAGTGCTCACCTCGGATGTCGTTGAGCGCCTGCTTGGCTGCAGACAGCTCCTTACTCATGTGGTCGTAGGACATCTCAAAGAACTCATTCATGCGTTTTAGCTGTTTGGTGATGAGGCAGCAGCCGCAGACGCCCGATGTGCACGCTACACACCACAAAAATCACATTTAAGTGAGAAAAACCAACCAAAACTCACTTATTGCGTTATTATACTCATGCTCTTACTTGTGCTTGCAAGACTCTGAGCTCTGACCAAGCTGCTCCCCAATACAACGCACAACACCACAAACGCTGAAAAAACAGGCACATTTATAATTTATTTCCTTGTATTTAGCACGGAAATATTATAGTTTATATTATCTCTTGTAGATTGAATTGTATGGATTTTTTTCTATTTTTGAATCAATTATATATGTCTCTTTAACAAATAATAAAATAACATAAAAAGTACAATCTTTTATTTATTTATTCAAAAGATAAGTCAATAGTAAAGTAAAAAAGTAAAAACATAATAGATCTTTATGTGTGTCAAAATAATAAAATAACATAAAGAGTGCAATCTTAAAACTCAAACATTATTCTAGAAAAAGTAGTTTGATCAGTTTTAATATATTTTAGTTTTTATTTAGTTATTAAGCGCAATTATATACCAGTAAAGCAAGAGAAATTCGATTAAATAAGACATTAAAAATAGTTTAAAGGAAGATTTATGTTCGGAGTTTCATCAGTTTTAATCTAAATATAAACCAGTTTTATTCTCACCTTTCATGACGGAGCTTGTTTACAGCAGCTTTATTTGTCAGAAGTGGCAGTGGTTTGGTGTGACGGACTTCAAAACGGATCTGATATATACCCTCTCATGGCTCCTCCCTGGGTACTTTACTTTTATTCGTTTTCTTTGTGTATTTTAAGTTTTTCCTGATCCTAACACGAACCTGACACTGTCCCACACCCTGCAGGGATGAGTCGGGCCACATGGGAGTCACTATTGTTCGTGAAAATGAGCTGGATAGAGACGAAGAGAGAGGTAAGGCTGTGGGAGGGTTTTTGTTTCGTTTTTTTTTTCTAAGATTTAGGACCATAAAAGAAGCAACAAGTCAACTGTAAAAAGAATTATACTGTCACGTGTCTGTGGACGTCAGCCTGTCTCTGCCCTTTTTCAGCACAAACCTCCTCACTCCTCACACTAGAAGCGCCGTGGACATCTGCGTCACTGCCATCAAGCTCTAGATGTTTGAGATGAACCACCACCGGCCCTTTTTTACTGAAGATACTAGAACAATTATAGTAGCAGAACAGCTTTTAGGGGTTTTAGATGTGAAAGTCAGACGCTGCACTACTGGGAGTTGGCAGTCACTCTCTAAATCAGCAGGGGAAATTTGCTCAGATAAGTAATAATCATGCCTTTCAAGACTTACATATTTAGTTTTATTTATGAGACAGGGACAGTGCACAGCACATTAACCACAACAGGACAGATGCATTGTGCGGATGAAGCACTAGAGCTCATTTCCACCTCTAGTCCCATGGTGCATGTTTCTTAGTTTTAGGCAGGTTTAGGTTTAAGTATCATCGTGCATTATTCATTCATACTCATGTTGGTGGTAATTTACTATTGTAGCCACAGTTGCCTATTGTACTATGGCACCACAGTAGTTTTCATTGTAGCACCTGATTTTCCTTCATCCAACGTCAGGCCCAAACAAAATTAGCGACTCTCAACTTTCTGATTCTGAGAGCTGCCGTTTTCATGGAGCCATGGAGCATCAGTCTGTCTTCTCACTTTAATACATGTTCACACACTATATGAGGACATATTTATACAATATGCAATAATACAAATCATATTTATTTGTGGTCATGAGCTTTGGGTAATGACCGAGATGACGAGATTGCACATACAAGGGGGTGAAATGAGTTCCCTCCGCAGGGTGGCTGTGCACTCTGGAGACTAGACTGAGGAGCTCAGTCACACGGAAGGAGCTCAGAGTAGAGTCGCTGCTCCTTGACATTGAGATAAGCAGCTTAGGTGTCTTATCAGTGTCTTGGGCATCTGTTCTGGATGCCTCCTGGGCTCCTCCCTCAGGAGGTGTTTCAGGCATGTCCCACCAGGAGGAGGCCCCGGGGGTGACCCAGGACACGCTGGAGGGACTATGTCTCCCGGCTGGCCTGGGAACGCCTTAGAGTCCCCTGGAGGAGCTGGAGGAAGTGTCCAGGGTGAAGGAAGTCTGGGAGTCCCTGCTTAGACTGTTGCCCCCACGACCCGATCCCAGATATGCTGAAGAAAATGGATGTATAGTATTAATTTTTTTATTATTTTCCTGCAGAGATACAACTCGGTGCAAATAAAGACCTATTAACATTTATGACTCATGTTAGAGCTGAGCAGTCTTCAGCTGTTTCCATGTGAATCTGGAGGCAACTAAAACTCTAAACCACTGATGTGAACTAGTCACTTCTTTTGAATGTTTTTTTAAAGAATTATTTTTTCTTGTTTTACACTGATTAATGCTGAACCAACAAAAGCATCATTACAGAAGCAGAAAAAAATACTTTTTATAACTATTTTTGTTGTGCAAAGTTTTATTTCAGTAAATAATTAATTGAATAATTACAGACTGGCTCACAGTTTGAAGCATTTTAAATAAATTTGAGCCTTGACATTTCTAGTTTTAGTTTGTGAGTTCTCACTTTGGTGTCTGTCATATAAATAAATATGGTATAAAAAGAGCCAGTGATCGCTAATCCCCAATCCCATAATGTCATATACCCCAGGTTCATCAACTCTTCAGTACCACTGAGATCTACTTTCAGAAATATAAAACTGAAAACATAAGAATGCACAATGGAACTTTTCCTGCTTGTCTCAATAACATGTGATAGCACCATTAAAACTTGCCATATCTGACATTTGCTTAAGAAAATCTTGTGATCTTGTGTGATCTTGTGAATCATGTATTCTATTTCTTCAACTCACCTTTCCACAAATCTGACCAGTCACCTGCTCTAGTGGTGTCACCCGTTTGTCTCCATGGAAATAAGATAAGGGTTTAATAGCATAAGTGAAAGGTGGAACGGAATTTTTGCCGTCAGAGAACTGGCAAATTCCTATCCTAAATCTGCAGGGTCTGGGTGTTAAACGTGTGAATGAAACAAACTTCAGGTCTGTTTGTGATGAGGAAACTACATAGATCAGAAAAGAGGGTAACATATGGGCCATCTTTTATTTCTTAAACTCTTTACTTTATGTAACGTTGCCTTTAACTGCTCGTGTTTTCTTTCAACCATGTAATGCAATACTGGACTATATTGCCGCCCCTTCCACAGAACAATGAAACTCTCAGCGTGTGCTTAGGCTCTGTGATCTTTACTATTCACTCACAAAAAGTAACATAAGACACATAAGACACAAGACACCCATTTAATATTTGGATTGCATGAACAAATTATATTTTATTTAGGCTGAGTTTGCAGGTGAGTCTGTTTTACTGACCCAGAATCTGCCTTAAAATGAAACAGTCGGGTGAAGATATATAAAAATTTTAAAGCTGCACTGTGTAACCTTTGTCACTATCTTCTCTCCATGGAGGTGTTGCCCGGAGTGTTTCACAGTATGACATCACACTTATGTATCACTGATGTAGCAGGTGATGCCATAGGCCGAGTTACATGTCAGATCTGTGGAGAGGCGAGCGCATGCACAGTGAGAATGAAGTCAATAAAGAAACACGTCACTGAGTAAAAGCACGATGGGTACGTTTAATGACATATAGGAATATTCCAGGCATCCCACATGGACTCTTCAAAGGTGCATTGCATAACTTTTCTGGTGGAAGGTCCGATCTGTGGAGAGGCGACCCCGCTCCCAGTCAGAATGCCTGTTTTTTTCTGTATTTTTGATCTATAAAATCACCAAGGTGCAGATTAGGGTGGTCCAAAATTTTTCTTTTTAGATTCTCGATTAGAACCCTGCATTTGGTTCCATATCAGGACAACATTTGGGTCCAAATTTTATGTCAATTAAATCATTTTTAGAGGTTCCTTAAGACACTTGAAAATTGCTCTGTACTGTAACATAACGAACCAAATAAATAAGGCGTATTCAAATAATCTGTCATTTTATTCTGCAAACACAATAACTTTGGCCTACAGATTTACAACCTTTTTGGCAGTGGATACGTCCTGGCCATCTATGCCTGTCCGTCCATGGGAGTGGATCTCTCCTTCACTGTGGTTCTCCTCGAGGTTTCTCATTTTTTTTCCCACTGGGTTTTCTTTTTTGAGTTTTTCCTTGCCAATGAAGGAGGATCTAAGGACAGGAGATGCTGGGACAATTATCCATTTGCCTGCTTGTTGTTTATTTTTGAATTATTTATTAATTATTAAT